>JAVCKX010032739.1:0-14353 GCA_034780695.1 Lepetodrilus gordensis | reverse complement strand
CTAGCGAACAGCTCAGCGACTTTCACACATGACGTCTTTGACCCCTAACTTCCGAAGGCGAGCTGAAATATGCATACAGCTGTGAGCGGGACAGAGCGGGTTAGTTTTGTCATTTATTTGATAATTAAAGCGCATCTGAGTCAGATAGGATAATTTCAACATATATAATTGATTAAAAGCAACTTGTTCTGGCACCGGAGAAATCCTTTAAATTAATTCTGAACTCGTCCTGAAAAATGTAATCCCTGGAAATAAAAAGGTTATCCCTGAACATCCCTGAACGGTAGTCCAAAACCCAAACCATACGGTAAGTGACAAAATTACAACAATACCAGCAAATTACTTGCATAATGTATTGATTTATCGTTCAACTGCATCATTACTACATAACTACAAGAACATTGTGGTATCCTTGAACATATGCTGGTCAATAGCTTGTTTGTGGCTAATACTGCTAATACTGGTTCTAGCCCTAGGCGGTCAGACTATGGCTGATTAGATGCCAACTGTTCACAACATGTCGAAACTTTCCATATGGAAGTTTTTCGGTCAGTTTTGAGATTTACTTGCACAGTGGCAATGCAGTTATCATTCTTGATACCAATGCCATCCTCGCACCATAGGGGTACTTTATTCCATTTCAGACCATGTGGTACCATGTAGTGAAACATAATAAGTACCCTTGTGTTGCGAGGATGTACCAGCCAGTGCTTGCAGGTTTACTGCAACATTCAGCACTACAGATGTTGTGGGTTTCCTCCTGCCGTAAACCGACAAGCTGTGATATTATGTGACAGCGGTTATAAGTCCTGATATCTTAAAAAATTCTAAGTCCTGATATCATGACAGCGGTTCTAAGTCCTAATACAATTGTTGTACTGTTTGTTCATCTCTTTATTATTGTGTTTCATTTGCTGTAAATATGACTTGTAAACAGAACTCTAGTGAGGTTAGACCTGGCCCCAAGATTACAAAACATAAGTACGAGTTCATGCTCAAGCTCACATTTTATATGTGGATTTGTGAACATGACCTTGAGCTGAGCATGAAATTGTACTCAAAATGTTTTGTAATCTTGGGGCCTGGCCCTGCTCGTATGAAACCTGTTTAGTATGAATTTATGCTCAACTCTCAAAGTTTTGTTCACAAATTGCCGTATAAAATTTGATCTTGAGCATGAAATCGTACTCATTTTTGGGGGGGTTTAATTTCGCGGGCCTGACCAATTTATTGAGCATGTTGAGAGTGACAATTTATTAATTTATTTTTATTAATTTATTTTCCCTCTTCAATAAAGTTGTTTTATAAAGAAAATTGGACTGGTTCCAATCAGTATTTTTATCAAATAGCAATGTACAATCTATATTGTCATTCCTGTTATATGTAATATAAGTTATCAAATTTATCTAAACTTACTAAACATTTTCAACATTTTTGACAGATTAAGTGTGTAAACGAATGACAATGTTGCTGGGTGTTGTATCAGCAATGATATGTACTGTATGTTTACTGTAGACTGTACTACGATTCATGTTATATCCAAGACTGTGAGACATGCAAAGATAACAATTGGCTTTCTTGAGAAGAGTATTAACCCTCTCCCTGCTGGATTAGGCACAGGCACTGCTCTTCGGGGTATCTCTGGTTGCTTCCAACGGGAAGGGGGTTAATAGAATTCAATTAAATACTAGATCTATGAAGTATATTATGCTTAGTTTGTAAAGCATGTGCGCGTGAAATTGAATCCTTGAAAGCACAGCCCTGTCATGTGTTCTGAACAATGGCAAAACAAACAAACAAGACATCAAGCGAAACAATATACTTGTAGTTTAAAATTACATATTTTATTAATACCAAGCAATCAAAATGCATAAATAATGGTGCAATTTTCGTATATGAAATTACATGTCGTTGAGCTCTTGTGTAAATTTATTAAAAATAGAATCAATAACTGTAAACATGAACCAGCAAATCTTGAGTATATAATTTCAATTCTCAATATGACCTACTGGTATAAGTGAAATAATACCAAAAATATATAGGAAAAGCTATCAACCAGACTTGCTTGCATGTTGTATTTTTCTATTAAATGTTTATATTATCATAAAGCAACATTATCATATATAATAATATTTGTTATGTTAAATTTTAATTATTTTTATTTAAAAATCCTACTTCATTACTTTTAATATGATATTAGAAATGAATTTGTAATATCATTTAAGATTTTTTGTTAATAATTAAAAAATACATTCTAATTTCTATTATCTACTTTAATGATTGTTTTTCCAGACCGCAGCGGAAGACCACAAACCGGAAGACACAGAGGATGACGAGCTTCCGATAGTCCCCGATCTTTCCGGTGGGACCACCATCACCGGAGGATCGGACAAAACCACGGACGCCCTGGACTCTGCTCTCAGTGACCTCACACCAAGGTCAGCACTGTCCCAGACCACTATGCGTTCATTATGCGTTCAATGAGCGTTCACTATGCGTTCACTGCACATGCTGCTCCATCTTTGAGGTCACTTCAAGGTGTCTGTGATTAAGTGTGTAACCCTTTCCATGTTGGACAACTTGTTTAACAGTTTTTAGCACATACAAGTCTGTCCTACTAAAATAAAAGAACCAAACAGATTATAAATTGTTGCTTTCACATTATCTTATATTAAAAAACACACACACCCCCCACTTCCCCTTGCATTCGCATATATTATACTCCACAGTGGGATCTCCATTAAAAAAAATCTCACAATGTATGACAGTATGCTTTGTCAATTACTGTAAATCACGAAATTAATATGTCACTAATTTAATGCGACCTCTTAGATTTTTCCCCCCCCAGTACTTACCTATAATGCGCAGCAATTAAATGCGACAATACGAATGTCACATTTTTCACATTACTATTCTGCTCGCATTGATTTCATGATTTACAGTCTTCCTAAATATAAATGGTTTCTTGTGTTTGCGTGTTCAGATGGAGGAACTGGGTCATCAGGGGCATCTTCAGCTGGGTGATGATCTTCTTCTTTGCATTCATCATCTACATGGGGCCACTGGCACTTATCCTTCTGGTAGGTCCACTATTTTGTTCCATTTAAAGAATCACTACCATCTGCGAAATATTAATAAAATATGATTATTATTTTTGTTATTCCGTGTTTATTGGGGTGTGGCGTCTCCTATGGGTTGAACATTCCTGCTGCGACATAAAGCATTATTTAATTCATTATTTAATTTATTCATTCATTCATTATTGGGAATAGATTACATCACTCAGGAATGGGAGCCAACCGTTAACACCTACTATAGGTATGAATAATTATTAAAATGACAAATGTTTACAAAATATGAATTATCTACAATTGGAAGTTGTAGATAACAGACTAGTGTTAATTTCCATTTCCTGCTACTATGATCAATCCGACATATTGTAGAAAAGTAAATAACTTCTCAAAACATAAGTATGGTGTACATGACATTTTAAGTACCTATTCGGTAAATTTGAACACGATATTCCGATACATTTCAGGAATGGGGTTGATTAGTCATGTTTATTTGCACTGGACATTGCTTGAGGCATATAGCCCCCAGACACCAGGCTTGTTTTTAGCCGAAATCACAATTGTCCGTTATCTTTTGTTTCAGATCATGGGCATTCAGATCAAATGCTTTCACGAGATCATCACAATTGGCTACGTGGTGTACAAGTCGTACGAGTTGCCATGGTTTCGAACGCTCAGTTGGTACTTCCTGTTTTCGTCCAACTACTTCTTCTACGGGGAAAGTCTGATCGAATACTTCGGAGTCCTATTGTCAAGAACTGTGAGCAAAATTACCAAGCAATCTGAGTTATCTCCCTTATTCCGCATAGTAACTTTGTAGCCAGTTGAAGCAGCTTGACTTTTAAACATGCCACCTGTTTTCTATTTAGATTACTAGCCCCATTACTTTAGAGACAAAATGTGCTGCTGTTTGAGCAATACTTGTACATACCTGCGCAATACTAGAAATACTGAAATAGCGTTCGAAAAAATTATCTCCCTTACACCCAGTGTTGCATTACTAGGCTACCTGCATGGTATCAGGTCTATAGCCTATTTTTAGTTATTAATTATATCTTAGCATGCTGAATAGTTTCTGGTAATATATTCTGTTAATGCATCTGAATTTTGCATTTAAACTTCATCAAATTGTTTTATTTGTTATTTTACAACTCTAGGAATTCCTGACGGCGTTCGTGACCTACCATCGATTCATTTCCTTCTCTCTGTACCTCGCGGGATTTGTCGGATTCGTCTTCAGTCTGGTGAAGAAACACTACCTGAAGCAGTTCACATTGGTGGGTACAGCAGTGCAGTGTCATGTTTGTTGTAGTTGTCATTGTACTTACTTGGCTCTTGTTGATTCCTGCTGTTCCGTGAAACAATAACTTACTAGTATACTTGGCCCAAATATTAAGTTTGTGATTTTTTTTGGTGGAAGTTGGAAGTCAATGTTATTTTAATTATAATTAATTTTTATTTCATTTTAAATCAAGATTTTATTTGCTTACATTTGAAGTTAGATGTTATTTCAAACAAGAATCTAGATTCTTTTAAATTTTATATTTTACCTTGTCTGAAACCTATGTTCTGCGTTGTTTCAGTTTGGCTGGACCCATGTGACACTGCTTCTGGTGGTGACTCAATCACATCTGATCATACAGAACGTCTTCGAGGGACTAATCTGGTGAGTGTTGGGGTCGTGGTTTGGGCACAGTGTGTAATCCACAGAATACTGACTCGTTCTGCTATATGCAGGCATGGTATTCTTCTGCAGATCTGCGGAAATCTGCTGATTTATTTTGTCCTGGGGTTGATTTATTTACACTTGATCTTACTTGAGTTCTGCAGCCCTTAGATCCTGGGCTTGTTTTCAGCCCAAATCACAATTGTCTGTTGCCATGTATAGTGTACCATATCCATTTCCTCAAATAAAATATGTTTAAACTATACTACCCGTGGGGCAATTCCTGGCTCTAACAGTGGGAGGTGTGTCAGAATATGACGATGTGGATTATTATTGTTTTAAGAATGAAAAGTTGACTGATTTGTAGCCATAAAGCTATTGATGAATATTATCAAAAGGTTCTTCCACAATCCAACTTGCCATGTTTCCCCATTTTCCACATTAATATTCACAGGGTGCTGGCACCTTCGTCTATGATCATCTGCAACGACATCATGGCGTACATGTTCGGATTCTTCTTCGGGAAGACGCCACTGATCAAACTGTCGCCCAAGAAGACCTGGGAGGGATTCATAGGTGGCGCTGTCTCCACCGTCATCTTTGGCATCGTGGTGAGTCACCTGCGTTTCATCGTGACCTAGTAACCGTGGTGATTGTGGAACACTTGTGAACTGCAGGTGGTGGAGTAGTGGTAGATTATTGGTCTTTAGAGGCCCTGGGTTCAAATCACGTCCCGGGAGCCCGTCATCTATGGTCGTGAATGTTACCTTTCTGACACGATATTGATAGGATGCACTGTCTGTAGAGTGGCAATGCAGATATCATCCTTGGTCTGTCAGTACCAGTCTGTGCTCGCAGGTTTACTACAACATTCAGCACTACAGACGTTGCAGATTTCCCCCATGAACTGACAAGCCATGATACATGATATAATCTTGAAAGTGCCTCAAAACCCCAATTAAAAAAAATAGAAATGTCATCGCCAGAGTTTATATCGCTGTTCAATATGTGGCATTATTTATGTGCAGTTACAATGTTTCAGTTGTCGTACATGCTGGTGCAATGTTTCAGTTGTCGTACATGCTGGTGCAGTTTGACTTCATGGTGTGTCCGATCCACTACGACGATGTGAAGGGAGCGCTGTCCATGGAATGCGAGCGGAACCCAGTGTTCCTGCTCACGGAATACAATCTGCCGGAAACTGTGCGCAGCTTGTTCTCTCTGGTGAGTGCATGTCGTCTGGAACAGATCGCCGAAGTATGTAGAGGGATGAGAATCTTCTGTGGATTTCAGTGAATTTTTATGCTCCTGGGGTCAATCTTGTAAACCTGGGCGTGGCATGTGGCCCCTGGATTCCGGCTGTTTCATCTGAAAACATAATTTCCCCTTCTCGTCCATGTTTTCGCAAATGGGTGAAAGATTCACGCAGCGACGTTAAACTCCACATTCACTCACTCACCATGTCGGTGTGTAGATATGTGTGTGTGGTTTGGTAGGTGGTGTGTAGATATGTGTGTGTGGTTTGGTAGGTGGTGTGTAGATATGTGTGTGTGGTTTGGTAGGTGGTGTGTAGATATGTGTGTGTGGTTTGGTAGGTGGTGTGTAGATATGTGTGTGTGGTTTGGTAGGTGGTGTGTAGATATGTGTGTGTGGTTTGGTAGGTGGTGAATTACTGCTTATAGGCATGAATGTTAAACAGATATTTTATGAGTGTCATATTTTATATAATATTTTATATTTGATTTTAAACCTTTGTCTTTCTATATGCAGGGATGCGAATCTTCTGTGGATAATCATGCCTTTGCCCCCTGGATCCTGGCTATTTCAGCTGAAAACAATTTCATCCCTGTATATTGAATATGGCCAACCTACCAGTTAACACAAGTAAATTTTGAACAGATATTTCATCCTGTTTGTCTTTGTTTGTTTTCAGTTCAGGATCCCTTGGTTGACCGTCAAAATATATCCATTCATCCTACATTCCATCTCACTGTCACTGTTCTCTTCTGTCATCGGTCCATTCGGAGGATTCTTTGCCAGCGGCTTTAAGAGAGCCTTTAAGATCAAGGTAAGCACGGACTAGGTAATTTAAATTCATATTCACTGAAATGTTTATCACAAATGGGTGAAAGATTCCCGCAGCAATGTTAAACTTCATAATCACTCACTGACAGAAGGGTTCTTGTCTATGGATTGCGTATGGGTGAAATATTCTCACTGTGACGTAAAACACAAATTCATTTGTTCATTCGTACATTATTGATAACCTACATTAACTTTCTCCCTGCTGAATTGTTCCACTGTGCATGTGTTTTTGGCACATATATATGCCCACAGCAGTGAAGAGGTTACAACTGTGATATTATTTCGATGAACGAGATGCGTTTCATATTAATTTTACCGTATAATTAACTTGTATCTACTGTGAAAAGTGTATAAGATCCCATGTCTGCCCCTGTATCAGTATGAGGTTTATTGCTTTTGCGTTGCAGGACTTTGGAGACACCATCCCCGGACATGGCGGTATCATGGACAGGTTTGACTGTCAGTTTCTGATGGCGACGTTCGTCCATGTGTACCACTTCAGCTTTATCAGGTCAGTACAGCAACAGGCCCCCCAACCGATAGGAGCCCTGGCACAAATACAGACTTAATAATAGCGAGTACATGTAACAAAACACAAGGATAGGATTGAGAACACCTCTAGTACAGGAACGTTAGGCACAAGTACATGGTGCAATGCCTCGCCGAGGCGCAAAGTAACGGTTCACATATACCCGAAGTACCGGTTACGTTAGGCGTAGAGCAGCATACATCGACGGAAATACACGAACGGTCTGCTTAAAACACGACGCCCGGTGGGAATATTAACATGAAGGGGAGTGCATATTCCTTTAACCCTGTCTTTGCTAGGTATGGAAACGAAGAGAGAATGGCCGCATTGAGCGAAGAAGGCATTCATGATTTGAAATATGTTGAATAAATTACGAATTAAATGCAGTCTACACGATGTTCATCGATTGAAAAGCCCAGATACGATTAAGAGTAAGAGATATACAGACATCGTTCCCCCCTTTCTCCATAACCCCCAGCTACCTGTTGTTACAAGACATAATCAGCACCGCTTGACCGCCCGCGTGGCTCAATCCTATCCTATCTCAATCCTATCCTTGCGTTTTGTTACATGTACTTGCTATTATTAAGCCTGTATTTGTGCCAGGGCTCCTATTGGTTGGGGGGCCTGAGCAAGCGTTGGAACTACTTTCTTACGTTTTCACTCACGTCAAATCTCAAAATTTAGGGGTTTCTGAGTTTGAATCCTGCTAGAAGAGTGTCAGGGTATCTTCTCCACTGTGGAAAACAAATTTGTAACACAGATAAATGAACGTGTAATGTCTTTGCATGCTTTTTGATTATCGCCATGGGATCATATGATCATTTCCTTTTCGTAGAATATGTTGATCAGTAATTAATACATTTCAGTCTAATAGTTGCATATTGCCTGAAAATCTTTATGTAGATAATGTCACAAATTCACCGTTCATTCAGTCCTTTCATGCAATTCATCATGACATTTATAATTACTCAGAATGGATTAATCATTGTGTATGGGTGAAAGATTCCCACTGTGACATAAAACAATCACACACTCACTCAATAATTCACTCACTCACTCACTCACTCACTCACTCAAGGTGTATTAGGCCATTCCATGTATCAGCCATTCCATGTATCGACCTAACCGTTATGCGTTCACCTGATAACGGTACACAGTCCTAGGTTTGACTTCAAACATTTCACCTGCATTCCTGCCATGTGTTTCAGAATCCCCAACCGGCAGAAGTTGCTGCAACACCTACTCCTGTTGAAGCCCGAAGAACAACTCCAGGTGTTTTATTTGCTGCGAGACCGACTTATGCAGCGCGGGATCCTCAACGCCACTGCATCGTTGTGATACCCTGTGTGGAGCTTCGACCACGTCATCGTTATTTATTATGTCACGCCAGCAAGTGTTTCAGCTGTAGGAAATAAATGTTTTAGGCGATTCGAAATTAATTTTTAGAACTGTTTGTATTAGCTTCGAAGACTGTTTGTCTCGCTGTATTTTTTAATTTTTAGATTTAATATAAATCCCAGATTTAATTTCTTATGCTTTATTAAAAAAAAACGTTCGGGAAGAGTTTATCTTTTTGATATGATTTTTAATGTATATCTTTCTAATTTGAATATATTTAACTGTGAAAACGAAAAATTATGAATGGAGTTTGAAAATTAACATTCTTTCTATTGGTACTATTTTCAGGCATGAATCTTTCTTCAGTCTAAAGATATAGATCATATCGATTTCTTTCCTCAGTATTGAAGAGTTTCCGCATGTTGAACATTTGTATCATAGCTCATTGGTTTTATCACATGGAATGCTGTTTTAATTTAACGTCTGTCACAGGCTGAAAGTTGACGAAAAGTGTATTTTTATTATGGCCAAATACTGTTTCAGGAATTTTAAGGTTTAATTACCTAATGCAAGAGGTTGTTTGTGTTGTGTTTGCCTGGATGACGATGTGGAATCTAATTGATTCGATAATATATATATAATATTTATATATAGTTCTACTACTGCATAAAATCTATGATATATGCAAGACTGTATTAGCAGATATTGTTATTGTTGTTAAAGCGTATTAGCATAGTCAAGATTTGTGAACTGAAAAATGTTAATCAGATACTAAATTAGGCAGAAAATATACCAAGCAGTATACCTGTAGACATATTGAACGTAATGTTACCAATTTCCCTGTGTTTCCATTAGTATCGTAAATGACTGGGTTCTCCTCCAGCAAATACTATTGTAATGCTATGAGAGTCATGTCTCCCTATTCATGTATTATAGCAAGTTATAATTCTCATAGCGGTAAGATGATTCTTCTGTAAGGGACACTGGTTCTTCAACTCTAGGTCATGTAGGCCTGGTTTTTCCAACCCATGGTTATGTTGACCTAGTTATGAAACTAGGTTGCATTGACCTGGTTCTGAAACTCTGGGTCATGTTGACCTGCTTCTGAAATTCTAGGTCATGTTGACCTGATTTTTATTTCCAACTGTCATGTTGACCTAGTTATGGAACTCACGGTCATGTTGACCTAGCTCTGCAACTTCAGGTCGCTGTGACAATTGTTAGGGACCAACATAAATACATTTTACGAATATGTATAGCCTGCAATTGAAACACCTATGGACAAAACTAATGGATCTGATATCATGTACATACAACAATAGACCAATGAGGTTGAGATCAGTGCTATTGTATTGTGCGGTGTCGTGTTTCCAGTTGTTTGTAGAATACATAGAAAATCAACCCTCTCCCTGCTGGATTAGGCACAGATAAAGCTCTTTAGGGCATATCCGATTGCCTCCAGACCAAGCCGACAAATTACTGGCTGATTGTCTATTCAAGAGAGAATATGATAACATTTCCTTTTTGAATTTGTAAGCTAGTAAGACTTAACAGAGAATAGATCCAATTACATTACCAACCACATGCTTCCTTGTACCCAGTGCTTACCCTGTTGTCATATATGTGTTAACCTGTCTTGTCTGTACTGAGGATTTATCATAAATAGAAGTAATTTCCACCACACATAGATGCATTCATCACACTAAATTAACCCTCTTCCTGCTGGATTAGGCACATGCATTGATATTTAGGGCATCTACGGTTGCCTCCAGCATGGGGAGAGTTAATACTTGTTGTAGAACTCTTAGTTGCTTTGACAGGGTTCTTCAATTATAGGTCACTGTGACATTGTTCTAACAATTGTGTCACTGTGAACTAGTTCAGAATGTCTTAAAGTCGCTGACCCTGATATTATGAAATGTTTTAGAGTATGGTTTCATGATTACCTCAAGGTTTTGTTCACAAATCAACAGAATTTGAGCTCGAGCATGAATCGTACTCAAAGTTCCGTGATCTCGGGATCTGGTCTGAGTCGCTGCGACCAGGTTCTTCATCTCTAATCATCACGTATGAGTGAAAGATTCCCGCTGTGACGTAAATCAATAATTCACTCACTTCATCTCAGTCTCTGTGACTTGTTTTTTTGTTGGGTCATATTGATCTGGACCTCTATGTAATTGCCGTGATATGTTCAGTTATTATTTCTGTTACTGTCGATATTCTCTTCATATTTGAAAAAGCCATCTGCCACAAACCCATCTGTTGCTGTTTTCACATATATTTTTAACCCTCTCCCTGCTGTATTAGGAACAGATACAGCTCTTTAGGGTCCCCACTGTATTAGGAAAAGATACAGCTCTTTAGGGTATCTCTGGTTGCCTCCAGCATGGAGAGGGTTAATGCATCAGCTATCGCTAATGCCATTCATTTTGTGATAATGATCCCTGCTTTCATTGCTGTTGAGAACAATCTCCAAACCTTCCTGCCAGAGGCAAATACAGATGCACTATGGAGAAGTGATTGTGGGTTTAAAAAAAACCATCATTTGGTTTTGTAATGTGTGGTTAATAAATGTACTATATGATCTAATACATCACTGACATAGTTACACAACTTGAAATTGGTGAATGAATCTATACACCGAGGCATGACAATTTTCCATTTAAATCTGATAATATATTTGTCCAGGGGTCGATTTATTTGCACTGGGCGTAGCTTGGAGCCTGCAGCCCTGGCCTGGCCCAGAGATTACCTAACTTTTCTGTGTATGATTTCATGATCAACTCAAAGTATTGTCCATAAAACGTCTTGAACATTTTGAGCTTGAGCAAAAGGTACCGTAATCTCAGGGCCTGGTCACAATTGTCTGGTGCCATGTCTGATATACACTGCATTAACGCGAATGTAGAATTCTGTAAAGGGAGGTACACTTTTGGATAAGGGGTGTATTTGTAAACAGAAGGAAAAAAATCGTGGTTAAAATTATTTTGTAATATGTTGTTGAAAGTCTGGAACTGGTTAGTATGCCTGACACACGGAGTGAAAGTATTATCACAACTCTTGTTTCACTGTCATGGCCCCCGTTTCATGACGGCCTCCTAAAGTTAGAAGCTCCTAAAGTTATGACCCAGTTTATCACCTCTTAAGTGAGATGCTGATTTAAGAAGGGATATGACTTGTGACATGGTCGTGAAGCACTTTAGGAGGTGATAACTCGGGTTAGGAGTACCTAACTAATTGGGACACCGTCGTGAAACGGGGGCCTGGTGGTTTGTCAATTGTGGAGCCGTTACTTCCTGGATATGAACATTATGTATTATTTGTCAATATTTGAACATGGAGAGTTGTCTATGGGTGAAATATTCCCACTGCAACATAAAGCATACATTCATTCATTGAACATGGATATCTGGCTGAAGTATCCAGAACATTCTTAGTTTTCATTCTGTTGTACGTATATTTGTCTATGATTCCCCAAATGGTCCTAAATAGCCATATTTCATTTCCATTGGTGTACCATATTCAGATTCTCTTGAAGCTTAAAGTTTCTTTATTAGAAAAATGTTTTTCTTAATGTTTTTACATTTTTCAGGTCGTGATAATACTTAGTTCATGAGTAGCTTAGGCAAATCAGTTACCTCCCCTAGTTAGTGATTAAACTATTGTTTTTACTATTTTTCATTGCCAATTGTCACCATTACAGCAAAATTGTTGATGGAAATTGATCAGCTTGTATTTGATATACATTTTAACGTAATATTACTTTGTATCTTCTTTCTATTTTCTACCCATAATCCATTTTTATTAACCATATTTTTTTGGTTGTTTTATTATCTTACCATTTTGCAATGCAGTCAATGCAAATGAAACCACAACATGTAGAATATGGATGACATTTTTTAATAATATGATGATACAGCAGCCAATTGTGAAAAACATTGGATATGTCACGTGTTAATTTCCCTATTGAATAAAAAGCTATGACTGAACAATATTGATAACCACAACTGATTGTGACTAAACAAACATTAACAAGCACTCGTGACTATCACTAAACATATAATAGCCACCAATTATTATGACTAACATTTAATATCCATGAGTTATGACTAAAACTTTATAGACATCAATTATTATGACTAAACTCAATAGCTATGAATTATTATGACTAAACATTTAATAGTCATGAATTATTATGACTAAAATTTAAAAGGCCAATTGTTGATTATTAAATATTTTATATTTGAAATATTGATGATTAATCATAATGTTGAACATTTCCTAGAAAATGCTGTATTTCATGTCGACATGTTTAAAAAAATGCTTTTCCTAATTAAGCTTTTTGTTTGTCATGTATCCCTACATAATTACTAAGATACACTACATTGTTACCTAGGATATGCTATAATACCTTTTCAAGAAATGCAATTGTATGAGATACTTTCTGTAAATTTTGATTGTTTATCATTTACGTACTATACCTCAATGTGTGAGAATCTGCTTGTTTGAGCTGTTGATTGTGTGTGTTTAGCTATTGGTCAGATTGGACCAATCAGCTTCTGTCTTGGACTGTGCATCCAGCTGCGTTGTCGGTTTGCAAATCGGACATCCGTACTAGGTAACTGTCACGTGGCGATTTGTGGACATCCGTACTAGGTAACTGTCACATGGCGATTTGTGATGTTTGTTAATGTCTGTTAACCCTCTCCCTTCTGGATTAGGCTCAGACACTGCTCTTTAGGGCATCTCTGGTGGACTCCAGCATGGAGGGGGTTAAAGTAGATCACAACATTTTCACGTGTTATAAGATATCAACATTTTGTATGACATTCGGCCCAAATATCTAAAGATGGACTTTTGAGATCAGATTTTATTTAGCAATATATTATGACACTTGGTGAGCTACCGACCTCTTTTGGTCTCAGTTATGTTTACATATTACGTATTGTTGCATAATTAATGATCTGATATATAATATAATATAATATATATATATACGTATGAATTGTATATGATTTTTTTGGTGCACTTCTTTATAGTATTGCTCTGAAGTACAGTAGTACTGCTTTTAGAGGTCTTGTGATGACTGGTATTAGAGCTGTGGCAAAATGGTAGGACTGTATTGCTGCACAGTCTGATTGCATCTCTGCACATTTCATGGCAACATGGCAGACTATTGTGATTATTCAACGAACAGAAAAAAAACCATAACAATTTTCATATTAAAACGTTTGCAAAAGAACTTACATTTACTGTAGCGTATCATGGTATGTGTGAGAGATTCCCGCCGTAACGTAAAACAATAATTCACTCACTTACTCAAGAAAACATTTATTTTGTTAAATATTGAAATTCTATAACATGTTGTATTGTATTATTGAATGCAAATTGTAAAACCTGTGTTTTGTTTAAATCAGTGTAGGAGAAATCATGAATTGTATAATTATATTGAATATTTTTGTGCCAAGATGTTTATGTTTTTTCTTCCATATCCTTATTTGTACAGTATTTTTCTTTCCTGAACACAATTCTGAAGTTCTGTCTGTATCTTGTACACAATCTCATTGTGTGTGTGTGTGTGTGTGTGTGTGTGTGTGTGTGTGTGTGTGTGTGTGTGTGTGTGTGGGTGATATGTGTGGGGAGTCTGAAACTCTCACAGAC
>JAVCKX010032630.1:0-14354 GCA_034780695.1 Lepetodrilus gordensis | reverse complement strand
AAATAAGACAACGTGCACAAAATAATATTACAATTTAAATTTCTGAATATGTAACCTTGTTTGTATAATTATGTATACATATATACTATGTACATGTATATGGGACAGTGGCCTTGATACAATAAACGAATTGAATTGAATTGAATAAGCGGAGGTTATCGGAACGGGATGATTAACCACACCGAACAAAATATCTCTCATTTAGATTATTGTATATAAAGTAGGGTACCGTACACATTCAGTCCGTGTATACTAATTATCACTTGTCGCATGACACTACATACATCTTCTTTAGTCGAATGCCTTATTATTTTTAATATACACAATGCATACCCAATAGGCTACTGGTTATTCGATGCAGTATTATTCTCCCAGGGGTAGAACTATGTGTAAATGTGCAGATAGCCAGGAGGGCACTCTATTCTGGACACTCGAGTGCCCTCATAACCATCTGAGGGCCCTTAATTTTAATTAAAAATTAATTAAAAATTAAAATTATAATTAAAAAAATTTGCTCACCCCTTTTCAAGGTGGTGTCAAGCTGATTGTTGTAAAGGGGGACCTTTACAACCTTTGGCAATAACCTTTGGCAATAACTATTACAACAACAACATTATGTACACCTCATTTGAGGTGTGAGTGTGTGGTTATATATATATTTATGCGTTATAAACTTTGATTTGTTTATATTTAGCAGTTTAAAACAACCTAACCAGAACAAATTATTGAAAATCAAAAGGGCCAAACGGGCATGCCAGAAATTAAGTTGGCGTGCCCGACAATGATTTTAAGTGCCTTTGGCCCGCGGGCAAGAGCTATTTCTACCCTTGGTCTCCGTGTACCGTACACCTCTCATTAGTTATCCAGTATACTATGTAATCTACTATTTGACTTTTCATTCTATCTGTCCATGTAGATCACGTGTCACATATTGCGTATTAATGACAATGAGCCGCCTCAGTTTTCAACAGGATGAAGAAGAATATAGATAACTATATATGCGTAGGCGAAAATTCATTTACTTTTCTATACATCGGTTTAGCAGAGGCGTAGGCGAAAATTTATTTACTTTTCTATACATCGGTTTAGCAGAGCCGTTGGCGGAAATTCAGTTATTTAAAAAAAATAAAAACGCACCCCACAATTATATATATTATGTCTATTGGACTGACAGCTATGAATACAAAGGTAACGACAATACAATCTTCACGTCTCTATATGTTCTCTCTGAAGCCCATACAGACATAGATTTCTTAGTCAAACATCCGTGTCTGAAGTATATCATTTCAGTATCTTTATACCAGATTACTGAAGTTTAAGTAAAAACGCACCAAGACAGAGTAGAGGGTATTGAACAACATGTTATTGACAGTTTAAAGCTGCACGGTAAACGCGTCCAAGTGAATGAGTTCATTATTTACTGCAAGTGTTCATCTGCTGGCTCGCATGCAATATACTACTTGGACCTGCTCGTATATAAACATATATATTGCATGTCGTGAGAAGCGACAGTTATAACTTACTCTATTTTGACTCAGTTGGTAAGTTATACCTTTACAATGGGCGTAGTCAAGGCGGGCAGGGATATACAGTATCAATATGTTGTTACCAAATGGGATTATGTTCGCTGTATACAGGAGATGGCTTATCTGTCATTATATTTGAGAATGTGACACCTTATAAAATGTAATCCACTGCGAAAATTACGTTCGGAGACTTTCCTTCGTAATGAAATAATTTTCAATTTAAACTTTCTGAGACAAGATGGTTTGTTTTAAGTCTAGTCTCTAGCGTATGTATAACGTATTTATAACCACGATAAAACTGCTCAATGTAGTGCGTAAAACAATATTATTTACTACAAATAATACCAATATTCAAAGATATTTAATAATACATATTGTTATATCTTTTACAATATTATTAAATAATAACATACGTGGCATGAAAACGTCAAAAATTGCATACTAACATTTAATACCATTGTCTAATCGTATTTAAAAAAAATCAGATTTCTATTAGAAGGAATACACAATGAAACCATACCGTCAAGCTCATTCATCTCTACTAAAAACAAATAGCACTATGTACAGATAATTTCGATTGACCATAACTTATGTCACCAAAGTTATTGTCTGCCAGGTAATACTATGTGTAAGTTGCATTTATTTATATACATCGTAAATAGTATCTTATCTACTCTATTGCATGGAGCCTTGTCTCTTCCTGATAGTATACTCACATATTCTCCAAGCATGCAAACTACATGTGAGTAATGTCATTGTGAGGTTTTATTAGCTCAAGTTTCAAGTTCTAATATAATGACATTTTCGTAATACAATAACAGGTACATATGAAGTAATTCAGAATACAGTATATATATATATATATATATATACATATATATGTAGTTTTGTACATAAACTCGTACTGCAGCATAGCAAAATCTTGTGACTGTACGTAATTAATGTTTATAACGATTATAATGTTGCTTTAATGGATTTACGTTAAATGGCCTTTGCCTCGCTTGTTTGAATAAGAAATCCCAATTAATTTATAAAATGCATATATACACTCATGCTGTAATGTTGAATTATTAATATACCCTTTCTAATAATGTATATTAAATGTATGTACCCGGTGTTGTGAAACAGTTGGTTGAGAGGTGAATACTATATAGGTACACTTAAACTGTTTTCAATCGTATATTAGAATGTAACAACATATATTACCGAAATTATTCATGTTATACTGGGGTGCGTTCAAGCTAGAATACAAGAATACAATACTTTTCCCTACATGTATTGCTTGTTGAACGGCTTCGTGCGTGTCGATTTTCCTACTATACACAGCGCACGGTCTCCAGACCCGTAGTGAAAAATATTAATACGTATTGCTACGCGTGCTGGCAATACATATAGCAATACATATCGATACGTATTCTAGCTTGAACGCATCCCAGATTATCAAGTGAAGTTACCTACCATATTATATATAGCGGTGAACAGATTTTTAGATGTACACACACGATGTTATGTATGTCAAGTGAATGTACTTTGCATTTGTAAATATCTAGTCCAAAACTAAATGTAGCATTGATATCGGCAATTGTCTGCCTTAAAGACTATCATTAGAATATATATGTAATTGCATTTTCATACAGGTTTTAGTTGTTTCCTCGATTCACTAAATCAAACAAAAACAAAAAGTAGGCCTACATGTATTCTCGAAACTTCTTAGCTAAAAACTCCTTGGTAAGAAAAGATCTCTTTATAAAATAACATTAGGAGAAAACCAGTAAGGCAAAGTTTTCTTAGGAAGTACTATGTTTCTAGAATACAGGTACGGTAACAATATTGTAATTAATAACCTAACGTCAATGCGTCCGGGTGTCAAAGTGACGTGAAAGGTGTCACACGTGACAAAATAAACTGTCGGCTACTGTCAATATTATTACATTCCCGACTGAGCGAGATTTAGTTCATCAATTCCATAGAGACGCGACCTAAGGACCGTTGTTTTTGTCGATAATATTTGACAAGATTATATAGTGAATGTGTCGACCAAGCTACACTCAATGGCCACGCTCTATCGCACCGGTTTGATACAGTCTAAAAAGTGACGACGCGTAGGCTATTTATCACGTATAGTGTGTCAGTTCGACATTCTAACACCCTCCTATTGAAACGGAAAACTCTCCTTTCACCACCTTTTGAATATTTAATATTGAAATGTCGTTAGTGTATTTTATATTTGACTGGAGTAAATATTTAGTATCCCTCGGTAACATAGGTGCCTAATAAGCTCTGCTTTGACCTCCGGGGGTGGGATTGCATAGTCGTAATTGAAGGGTTGGCGGGCTGATATTTTCAGTGAGAATTCGATAATTTACCTTTGCATTCGCATAAGGTCTAGACTATCAATTAAGAGATTGATGTAGGATATTTACGGGCGGCCTTAGGATATAGTGTAAACAGAGTGATTGGAAGATCATGCATGCCTCGGCAGATCGATACAGATTACATACTATTCAATGAGAGTAGGACAGGTTTTTCAGAAAGAAGGAATTATGGACGAGAGGGGTTTACATTAAGGTGGTGCTTGTGAACCATGTGAAGTTCACTGCCGACTGAGCGCTCATTTAAAATGAGCCTGTGGTATGGGGGCAGTTTGTTACTGCTTTGTCTTTCATACAATAGAGTGAAGGGTCGCCGACGGCTATCAAACATGTTTATTGTGATATCGGGCGTGAAAAAACAATAAAAGCAAATCCATGAATATACCTGCATGTTTAAGTAAGTGTCTGTAACCAAATCTGAAGAGTGTTTTAGCATAATTTCGCTGTAGGATAGACGAAGGATATTATGGCGATGCATGATCACCGGAGATTGGGAATTCTAATCAGTTTTGTTATTGCATTGCGTAGAGACCGGTAGGCTATAGAGCCGTGCGAGAGAAAAGTGATATATACCTTGCAGCAACAATTTTACGAGGCCTGTCATGATATGAAGTAATCATTGGTGACTCTACCTCGATAACAATGCGCAAGCGATATGACACAACAATGCATTTTTAGAATTTTATGCATTCCTGAACAGATGAATATGCAGAAAAATATGGATAATACATTTCAAGCGTTCCAGTGAAAAGAATTCACAAATGTCAGATCGTAGCGACAAGTTCATAGGTTTCTTTCAGGACTGTCAAAAGTGAGAACTGTTTAGAAACATGGCTTACACTGAGGTCTATCTTCACGCCCTGGCTGGACCTTGCTGTACAAATCAGGGACGTGCAGTGTACAGCTAATTTGGACACTTTAGCACGTTAGAGCCCCGTAACTTCCTCCCAAATGCGACTTTTCCTTGACTTTGTATTCACATGGACATGGATAGTATCGTCTCTATGGCTGTTTGAGATTTGACGGTGATGTGAGCGTGCGTTCTGAGATATAGTTGACAAAGAACAGGTATACGTGGGCTGATCTTGACAGTTCATTACGATTGTCTCAGAGTTTTAAAGTGTACCTCTCTCCCTCTCGCTCCACCGGAAGACATGTAATTATGCCGAGGAGAGAGAAAACGTGACTATCTGTGAATTGAGAGCGGGAGTCGCGGTCAGGAGAGTGTTAGGTATTTAGAATGATTTTTCACGGATAGGGATGATAACGAGCGATCGCGGTGAACACAGTGCGCTGTGTATGCAATAGGGAACTGTGGACATAGTTGATGACACCTACAAGATATGTGTTGTTTGTTTGCAAACTTATCAAGAGAACACATTTATTTTAAATCATAAAAATGGTGTCGCGTGTAGTCCGTCGAATGTCTGTCTACCGCAACTATATTATAGTTTGATATTCACTTGATGTGGATTTCAAGTGACAGTTTTATGACATCCGTACCTCCTGCATGCTGTGCTAATATTGAGGAGCAAGTGAAATGAAATGAGCAATTGACTACAGATATGTGACAGTTTTGCCGACAGTGGATATGAAGATAGGATATTATTGGTGTTATATTTCCCTAAAGCGGACCAGTTAAAATAATATGGTATGACAATGAACTATTGATTGTCATCGTCTGTGTGTTTTTCAATTCCGCGGTACAAGACAAGTAGGATCGTCATCATGCGAGCAGGCATCGCACAAAAGCAGCCCCCAATCGTGGCTTACTCACAAGGCACCGTAAAACAATATTCCGATCTGACGGATACGTACGAGTGCAAGAGATCGCCCAGAGTGAATAACAGTGATGGCTTCCCAACGAAAGCTTCTATGGAAATGAACAGTGCCATCAGGCGGCAGAAGGGGACAACAGGGGTGGATTACTGGAAAACTTCAACACTCTCCAATTCAACACTCTCCCAACCCTGTCACGCTAAACGAGCAACCTTTCAAAATGTATTCTTCCCCGCACTGGGTATGCGTCGGTTCAGTGTGGCTAAAGGTGACAGTATGGTGAAGGCGCGATCGAACGGAACGAATTTAAAACAAGGATTGCCGGAGTTTACCCGCGCTCATTCGACATCCGACATGGCTCCATCGGGATCCGGACACAACCCAGATCCCAGGACGGCAGGACAAGTCAGAAAAGCTGTGGTCACAGACATGACATGCCTAGATTCCGGTGAGTCCTCCAACTCCGGGAAGTCGTCACAACTAGCGTACTTTTATCAGCTCTACAGAGCCAAGTTTCGATATATGGACTACATAGACCATCATGGGGTCGGCAGAACCGCCGAGAACGACATGCCGGCAAAGCAACCCAATGGGTACGATGACGACAGAACTACGTTACCAAGTCATCCCAGGAAACCGGTGAAACTTATTCATAGTATGAGGACGTTGTCTATTCCGAATATTAGGCCTACGAGACGTGGGGGTGCCGATGCGAAGGGATCGGGATATGGCACCGTGAGGGAGCCCCACGTCAAACGTCATGACGTGGTTTCAATGGAAGTACATTCTAGGAAGCAACCCGTCAAGCATGTGCTCAGTGCTACCGTCGACACTCAGACTAAGAAACCAACCTCCAAGGACTTGACCATCACAGGAACCGTGTTCTCTTTGAACCACTCCAATCCCAGGAGTCACAATTCCACGTCGAGTTCGCATCACGGATATTCGCACGGAATAACGACCGGAAGTCCGCATGAACATGGACACTTCCACGGAGATGGTGGCTACAAGCATAGGACAGTCAGGTCTGCCAGTATCCCGAGGGTCCGGTTGTCCAGGGGGGATACCTCCGACGGTCCTAGGAAACGCTCCGTTCACTTTAGTCGGTCTAATGAAGTATATGAATATAAACCAACCGATCCAGTGAAGTACTAAATTATGTGTGTACTTGTTATTATCTACAAACGAAATACTTGTTATCAGATGCATATTGCATTCATTGTATATGTTGAAGTCCATAACGCTTATGTGCTCGCAACTTAATGATAATCCAAGCAGAGCAATTGCAAGTATTATTTCTGTATTATTCTACATATTATAATGTTATTTGACGATGACTTGTTACTCAGATTACTTTCATATCTCTACACATTAAATGGTGCTCATATTTTAATTTGATTTTGTCGTGTCATCATTTTCGAAGGGTTCTGGAAGTAAGTTGAAAAGGTGTGGCGACGTATTAGATCCTGAAGACCGTATTACATTGTTTTAGGTAGATGAATATTACTTATATATATACTAATATGTATGAAATGGTTATACTAAGGGTGTTTACTCCCAATGGAACCCCCTCTGTGTATAAATTACTGTCAATATGCATGTGTATGTATACTGCGTTGTGTGTGCATGTGTATTTGTGTGTGTGTATGTATGTGTGTCTGTGTGTGTGTGTGTGTGTGTGTGTGTATGTGTGTATGTGTGTGTGTGTGTGGTTATACTCTCTTTGAAATTTTAGCAAATAATCACTGCTTATTATATATCAGGAAGAAGAACTGTTCATTCGTATTTTCCCATCAATTTCGTGATTTCAAGTGAGATTATAGTAATGAAAAAATACATTATACGAAACGAAACATACAATGAATGAAAGTATATATTTTAATGTATTTACACTGTATGAATGTGTATTTAAAATTCCTTTAGTTTAAATACAATACGTATTACATAATGTTTATGTGCTTATCAGCAAATTGGTAAGAACCGTCAATTGTGTGACGCATTCGTGGTTTCCACACTTAAGATTGATACTATTTAAAACCTCATATGACCGACATATTTTAATAGGTTTAAAGTCTACGAAAGCTTTCTGTGTATACATGCGCGTGGTTCTAAACAGTTATTGATGCATGTTAAGGCTGCTTGATAAACTGTTTACAGTATTTGTGTTACTGTAATATTGGTTCTTTAACTATTGGATGCTGTCAACATTATGCATGCACTTTTATATTTATGCTTGCGTTTATACCTTTGAGAAGTAAATACGATTTGAAATCAGCGTGCATAAAACTCGATATAACTAGCCTAATTTCTATGCGGCTTGTGTGTATATCTAGCTATTAATAACCACTGCCTAAAGTTTACGATAAGGTGTATTAGCTTGTAACCTATACACGTGTAATTTGAATGGACATCAAGCAGTAAATGTTTGGAGTCAAACTCGTGCTATAGAAGGGTATTATACATGGGATTAATTCTCGATAGACTTGTGTCGTTAACAGATAGCATTTTCTGATATCTGATTACACAACAATGTATATGTCTATTAGCCTATTAGTCAGGTTAGTTGGCTAGGTGAATTATGATTTAGAGTCGCGTTCAAGATTCTTTCACTTACATATTCAGTAGGCCGCCACAGTGCATGTATTGCACGACATAGCCAATTATTTTGAATATGTTTACACATCGGCAGTTATTTCCCACTGTAATAGTGAGTATGTGTGTCTGTCAACAGTGTGCGGCTCAAAGGTATATATTATCTTTGAATAACTTTGAATGGTAATAAAATGTATTTTAAGTTTAGACGAGTGCACTATACTAGCTGTATACTAACGATATGTTCAGGTTAGATAGCCCATCTCTCTCTCTCTGTCTGTCTGTTTATCTCTCTCTCTCTCTCTCTCTCTCTCTCTCTCTCTCTCTCCCCTCCCCCCCCCCCCTCTCTCTCTCAATAATGCACCCATTATGTACTATATGCGCATCACACAGTCATGTAAACATGTTTTTACTAGCATTGCAGTCATTTCCGTTGGAAGGAAATGCATTCACAATTCTATTTCGATACCTTATATACCGGTACTGTGACTATGTATGTTAGTCTTTTTAAAATGGGTGTTTATCGCGACAACAAAAGAAAGTCTACACCTAAATGTAGTCGGCTCAGGCAAGCATGTTTTCTAATCTCCATAGTTCGATACATTCAGACGCTACAATTATGTAGACCTGTTTGGCCCTTGGTATTCATTGTAGAATAACACGAACAGTTATTTTGCTTTACTACTAGCTAGTATATATAGTATGTCATTATTAACTCAAGCCAGACTGGGCAAATAGACACACGTAGATTATATATTTCACATCTTAGTTATATCTTATAATACAGGCGGATACACACCAGTATTAAGTATTTATTTGACTTAAGTCAGAAAACTAAAATGTTTATAGGATACCGCGCCCCAGACATTTGAAAATAAATTCATGTTTGACAATGTAAATTAAAATTATACCGAATCGCCTTGGAATGCTAGAGGTTATCCTCGCAACCCCGGCCATTATGATTACTGTCATCCGTCAAATAGATGCAAGTATATGCATAATGGCTGGTGTTTCTAGGATGGCTAAGGCATACAACATACTTCTTTAAACTGCATGATGGTATTTTTAGTTGATAAAGTTGTAAAACCAATACTTTTGTGAAATCGTAAGTGAAACACGCAGGGACGTTCTACTTAATTAAGATAGGTAAAATACGTTTTATTTCATTCCCACAGATACTTCACTATATAGTGTGAGCATATAGTGTACAATACAGTACGCCCAAATGTGCGGTGCATTTTCACTTCATCCCCACATACATGGGCGTAGCTAGCGATGAATAATGTGTACTCAGAACCATTTTCATAGCCATAGTATATACAGGTTACAATCACAGTTTGTTGATATGTTGCATGATCAACCTTATTTTGCCTGACAGTATTTGAGCAGTTGTTGAGTTGTCTGTATAAGTAGGCCTATACTCTCTGCATAATTGATGTATAATCATAAATGACTTCTTAGTTCTATATTTTAGACAATTTTATCGACAGAATATGACATGTACATAGCGCAAATATTACATGATGTCCGATATGATTGTGTTCATTGGTCAGGGGAAAATGGCATATAAACATAAATTATAATATTTGTTAACCCAGTGCCGTGGGGGTTGAAGTCAGTATATGATGTGGCCGTCAGGGACATGGATAACTGCTATACCCATTGACTGTATAAGTATCTCTATTTGAGTCTATGATATTCTTGCCCATTCATCATGAACTGTTTGCCGAAGTTGACGATGTCGCAGTAGCCGATCAAGTTTATCCAAAAGATTGGGTTAACATAATGCAATTTGAACGGCCATGACAGGTTCTGGTTCCTTAGAAAATCCACACATATACAGTATGAGGTCTGGCATTATCCTGCTGGAACATTTATCTCTGAACGTGCAATAATGGGTATGCAGCTAAAATATATGGTCAGACACTACTAAAATTATCAATTATTATAATGACAATGGACACATTTTTATAATAAGCGATGTGCCAGTATATATGTGAGAGCGAAGTCTGACACTCGGAGGACCCAACACTCACTTGGATTTATATTAGTTTCAAAGAATTATACAACTTTGTGTAAAAGCCAACGATAGTTTTAGTTAAAGATGGCGTCGCTTATATAGCAAATCATTATTTGCCATTGATAGATGGACACCTATCTTATATAAACAATAAACATAAGCGAACATCAACCGAAGTCCCAAGGACTTTAAGTTGGTGACATGGGGTACGTTACCTCGAGATTCCTCTAGCCGTACTGCTGACCATAAGAGACTTTTTATATAATATATGGTATCGAATCTCGATCCGTACTGCTGACCATAAGAGACTTTTTTTTATATATGGTATGGTCATTCTACATATGTTCACGAGCTACGTGAACATATGTACCCACAAGCCGAAAGTTTAACCGAACACCTAGATATACGTATGGCCTTGTGATGTAAATAATCTCTAACTGTCGTGTGTTGTTGTCCCCCATCTTGGCGTCCATAATTTAAGCACTGAACATACCATGCGAACAGGATATTAACGATACTGATTGTTCATTTTTCATATAAATTAGGTCTAATTACAAGCGAATAATCTATAGTACCGCTAATATTCAAGGCTCCAGCTAAAGAATGACATGCGTGTTCAGTTTACAGCATCCGCATCTCTATCATTACACTATTCAGAATGCTTGTATTTTGGATTTTACACACAGAACGTTCATATTTGAAATATAAAGTATTTTCTTTAGAAAAGCAATAATTTATTTTCCCGTAAAACGAACATGCAATTGTAACCGTTAACGGACAATGAGACAGTAAGTTAATTGACAGTATCTGTTGAGATCTTCATTTTCAGCAAGTACAACAATATGATAGGCATACGCTAAGATTATTAATAATTCTTCACCAATGTTCACCCCATTTCCGATGGATTTAATAGTGGAAGATAAATTATATCTTAATAATCTAAATAATTAAATACAAATGAAAAATAACATCATTTTAATTTATGTCTTTTAATAATGTGTACTCACGTGAGTACACTGCGTATAGGAAGCTACGCCCATGACATAAACACACATGCACAACACACATTTACACACATTATAATAACTACGTTGTTCGGGTGTTATATTAATGCCACAGCGCATTAATATACAATAATGTTGGTAACTCATTGACGAGAGTCATCACGATCGTATTGATTATCCTGAGGTTAGGATGACATAATGTTTCTATTGTCACCATGACCTCGATCGTAGACTGAACTGTGCCTCATCTATTATCTCCCTCAATATTATTGTCTCACGTCGTCTTAATTAATTCATATTCCATTACAGAATGTCACGTGATGTACACCTTACACCTTTTGTCTCGTGCACGTCACATAACACATGGCTTGAGTTACCATTATACCCGTAATCTGTCATTAATGGCTTCTACGAACCAATATCTCTGGATATCTGAGTTCTACATCCAAGTATGTGCCTGGTTGCCAGTAGTTGCTGTGTGATACAATATCCTGGCTTTAAGTGTTATTATTCTGCCAAAGTTAATATGAAAGTTAATAAATGTGTATCCTTTTTTTCTAATATTAATATTGCTGCAGAGTATCTATATTGCTTCTCAGAAAACAGTATACAGTAGCGAAATATATTTAAGAATCAGGCACATTTGAAATGGAACTATTTAAAAAAAATATATTTTAAGACCGCTTCGTTGTAGTGTAAATGGTTCATTGACATTTCACATGACACAATACAGATCACGTAATGCATTTATACTTCATAATCAATACACTTTTGTCCAACATCGTGGAATTATCCTTATTTATTACTGGACTTTTTTGTTGAGTAAACCGACTATACTATAACATCGTAACCAGTATCCTTCGTCAATCCGTTTACAATAGGACGGACATTCCAAAATGTAAAGATACTATTGTTAGACCACCCATATGTCCATACATGTTCATACATAGAAGGATAACTACTTCATATACATTATAGATGACACTGTAGATCATATGAAAATGATTTACTCTTGTGACATTTTAATCATATCCTTTACAACGCTGTTAGGGTGATTAACGCTGCCACCTACTAAATCAGTATCACAACATACCCAAGAACAAAGAGTACCGGCAGATCTGGAAAATGGGAATGCCTTAACTATAGTGCTACCCTAGTTGTAACTGGGCAATCAGGAAAGCGGGAATACACATGAGGCCTGTTCAGGAGGGCGCGAACCCGCGCGTACACGCGTGAAATCGCCTTAGCAACCTTCATCATTCATATGTGACGTCACGCGATAACTCGCCCTTCTGAACAGGCCTCTGTATCCTACACTACAGCCTCAACATAATCAAAGTGACGTCATCGTATTCAGGCTTACCATGGTAAATTCGTGGCCTGTGATGGAATTTCTCGGATAACATTCAGTAACGTGTCTGTGGTAAGGTGAGTAAATTTATAATAATTATTTATAATAACTCTAGCAAACTATTATTATCATTTTCTGTCATAGATCGACGGTATTAAATAGTAAACTAAAACATTTTGTGACCATACCTGGTTAATAATTATCTTGTAATTGTTATAGTGTTAAACTAAGTCGTTCTATATATATTGTTGTAGATCATTTTAATATTTCGCATTCGTATATATGTATTGATTATGTTTTTATATGTCGCGATATACAATATATTTTGTATTCTGGAATCTAATATTCCATATTCATGTACAATAGGTTTTAATATTTCAAATATACACTATATTGTTACAGACTTCTAATGTACGTATATATTGGGTAATAGAGTAAAATAAGAATAGTTAGCTTGACACTTGCTGTTGGAAGTGGGAAGCTAAGATCACATTGTTTAAAATTAAGAGGCAGACATTGTGCATGGCGATTACTAAATATACTCTATGATATATTGCAAGTACGATAGCATGTCTATTGTCTGATTTCCAAGATACTAGTAATGGATCGACTGACACATGAGCGAATCTTCCGAGTAATTAAATAAATTAGAAACAAAGGGCAGTACCTGCAGGTAGATTTAGTTGATACATTAGTGTCCACTGCGCGGCTAATAACTAGTCAATGGTCAACTCAGAAACAACCAATTAAAAAGCTAGAAATAAGTTATCAAATCAAATTAACCTACAATTCCGGGTTGAGACGAGAGGCGTTTAATTAAGATGCATATAGTGGCTAAAATATGTGCTCTTCACATTACGCCTCAGCATTCGAATAACATATTGGAAACGTCCCTCGTCTCATCACTCTTCATCTAACGGAATTGATATTTATGTTTAAGGTAAGCAATTTGATTTACGGTGTTTTCATGTTGACCATTGCATTAGTTTGGCCATATAGATGGAAGTATATAGTAATAGGTTTATAATGAATTTAAATCTATATGTTAACTGTAGTAAGTTCTTGTTAATAAACTACATTTATACCTTAAACCTTAAGAATGTGTTTTATGTTATATATCGCTAAGTATATCAATCCAGTGCAATTCTAATAGTTTCTCATAAAGAGAGATAAATTGAATTATATAGTTTATAATGAATGTATTATCCTTTTGAAGATTTTGAAGATTTATTAAAATTAAGTTTGTTACAAATTTGCAAATTAGTACTCACGATGTCTCACCCATCACTTCGGCACCAATATTGTATTTATATATTTATGTATTTATGTATTTGTATGATTTAATGTATGTCTATTTTGTAAATAAGCAGTTTGCTTATTTGCCAATCCACTTTCAGTTATTTTTTAAATAAAATATGTTTAAACCATAAAGTTTATATGTTAAATTTAGTTAGTTCTTGTTAATAAACTACATTTACACCTTAAACCTAAGAATAAAGTAATTAACATACGTTTTATGTTATATATCGCTAAGTATATCAATCCAGTGCAATTCTAGTAGTTTCTCATAAAGATAGGTAAATTGAATTATATAGTCATAGGTTTACAATGAAAGTTGTTATTTACTGATGTACTTAGTCCCCAGGGGCCGTATTCACGAAAGGGTTTAAGTCAGTTTTTGAAGACCAAATATATAGTAAAACTGACTTA
>JAVCKX010032191.1:0-10150 GCA_034780695.1 Lepetodrilus gordensis | reverse complement strand
ATAATAATAATAATAATAATAATAATAATAATAATAATAATAATGCGCTAAACTCCACACAGAGAATAACATTTAGACATATACTGCTCACACAAAATAATGGACATTATTATAGATTTTTGTATATGCTTCAGGTATTGTTGTCTACCTCTATGATTTAATCATTATCTTCATATCCATTATCAGAATCAACTGGATGTAATGTATTAATGTTAATATCATACCTGTGGCATATAGGGGTTGGGTTAGAGAAGCAATGTTCACATATTATTGGCTCCAGGGATGGCAGTTTTCTGTGGATCCGTAGAAATTTGTTGATTTGTTTGTCCAGAAACAATTTATTTCACTGGATGTGGCTTGGGGGCCTTGTACTCAAAATGTTTCATAATCAACCATGCATTCACCTCCTAACTGGCCAACCCATGAAAAGACATTTATTAATTAGTTAGTCAATTGCACAAACTGTGGGATATAGCTAGAAGATTTGATAGTATCTCCCACCACATATGGGGCCTATTCTTGAAACTTTCTTACAAACTTCTTACTCCTATTAGCCTCAGAACAGTTCTTAATGATTTTTATAGTATGGCTACGAACTACGAGCTAAGAAGTTTGTAGGAACGTTTCAAGAATAGGCCCTCCGATTTGTAGATTATTCTTTATTTTCTCATCTGTATGGTCTCCCATAAAAAAATGTTTGTATTTGTTTTTGTAAATGTATTACCCCACCTACACATAATTAACATCTGAGGGAGCAGTGAATCTACTGACAATTGTGGACATATTCCTCCAATGTTTCTTTTAATGAATAGTTTATCTGGATTCATGTGCATTTTTGCTGCAATTATTTTTCATTACATATCTCTAATTTTGTGTGAGCAGTATGTACAAACTTCCAACTAAGCATTTGTTGCATTATAGATTTCAGTTTGTGTTTTGTGTTGATATTAAAAACAATTTGTCTTGTAGTTTGAGAATTATTCTGCTATCCAAATCTTCATGTTTGTGTTTTGTAAGATTTGGTGGCGCAATAATGAATTGACCATGGTAAATTTTATGGTGCACATTTTATTTGTTTTATGTACTGGAGAAGTCAAATTAAACAATTGATTGTTCTAATGTTTACACGATTAATTAATTCCAGTGATTTCAACAACTTGTCAAAGATGGTGGCCGATTTATATTCTTAAAAATTAATATTTATTACTGTATCGTATTTGTCTATTTTTTGGGAAAATATAGCAAAATTGAAAAACAATTGTCACCAAGGACTATTTCAACAACATTAATTAAGGGCCAGTAGCCATTTTGGAAATAAATGTAGCTGTGTTGACACACCAAAATCACTTGTTTAATGAATCTCTTCGAACTACGTTTCAGTTGACACACGGACAGATTATAATAATGTCACTCATTCACAAAACAACTGGGGTGCGTTCAAAGACACAATAGCTTGCAAGCAGCTTACCAAACTAGCCACTGTCTCAAGAGTGCCATTAATCGTACATGGGACAGGGAACCAGTTTAGCTAAGCAGCTAACTCAGCCCTGTAATGATTGAACGCACCCCTGGAACTGGGACAGAATTGGAATCAAATTTGCTTTCAAACCGAATTGAACAGCATCCGGTGTATCAACAACTGCAAATAACCGTATTGAAAGCATTTTGAAGCTCTTTAGTGTTTGGTGTGTCAACAACGGAGAATTTCCAAACATCTACAGGCTCCACATACTCTTCAAGAACGTGAAGAAGCCATATGGAGTTTAACGTCGCTGCGGTAATCTTTCACCCATTTGCGACGAGACATTAGTCTGAAGAATGTCACCAGATTCCTAAAGTCCAGCTCTGAAATTTGATAGAGAGCTTCCCCACACAATATCTGCTAGCCCTTAATATATTTTGTTCAGTATGTCTCAGTGAGTGATTGTTTCTGTGGTGTTAAATTGTTGCATTTGTTTCCTAACAATTGCAGCAAAAGTTACATCAGACAAAAACCTGCACAACGCATAACAAATAATTAAACTAAAGTTAATAAGTGTACACTATGACCAGACATTTCATACAGCATGTACAACTGCTGTTGACTGCACAGTCAACGACATGGTATTTGGAGCCTGGAGCAAAAATCAACCAGTTAGCTTTCTACTTGACAAGTGTCTTTTTAACCCTCTCCATGCTGGAGATGTCATAATTGAGGCACCTGTCCCAATGTCTTGTCGGACATGAAACTAGTTGCCAAACTACCTGACCTGCAAGTCTTGTTCATCTCAGCCGCTATTCATAAAAGGGCTTGTCAGTTTTCGCTATATATTGATCATCAAAAACTGACTTAAGCCCTTTTATGAATACCGGCCCTGGGCTTTTTCACTTGTCCTTACTGTCCAGCCCCGTCACAATATTATATCATCCTGTGGCAATACAAACCTGTCATATAACTACATATACACAGCTGCTTTGAGACACCCATTTGATAGAAATACCTTGGTACATGTTACTGTAAATACTTCAAGCAAAAATGTCAATAGAATATAAAAAAGTATGACAGTATTTATCAAGCTCTTTGCTTCAAGATGCAGAATTTGTTTCCCGGATCACCATTTTATTGTAACCAAAGGATAATGCAACATTGGGTGAAACAATGGTTGAATTTCCTGAGCTAGATTTCAAATAAGCAACAGTGTTAAAGCAACATTAAAGAAGACATTGATGTGTTTTTTTTTAATGTATATTTATTTGCTAGAGATTACATGTTGAGAAATGTATGAAAAAATATGTTGTCAAACTTTGATATTGGGAGATGCAATTGTCTGCAGTGTACCAACATGGGCTCACAAACCAATGGTATAGTAGTGCCCACTTGAGCCCTTTAACTAGTAGTATACCCACGTGGGCTAATAAGCTTATGGTAGTGCCCACAAGCTAGTAGTGTACCCACGTGGGCTAATAAGCTTATGGTAGTGCCCACAAGCTAGTAGTGTACTACTGTGGGCCGATAAGTTTATAGTGACAGTACCCACGTGGGCCCATAAAGCTCAGAGAAAGAAAGAGGGTGTCCACTGACTGCCCATGTGGGCACAGAACAGCTTTCGTTTTGAGAGCATTGCATGGCCAGACGAAAACACAGTAAGGAGACTGGGGAGAGAAAAGGTTGTAGTGCAGATCTGTTCTGTGTTATCATGGAAGATGCAAGAATACAATTTTTTTCTATAAACCTGACACCATTTTCTGTTGATCTGCATCATGAAGATTAATTACAATCGAAACCTCACAAAGTAAAATAGTACGTTAATTTCTATAAATAAATACATAATAACACCATGTTTTATCTCGCCAGTCTCCTGTCGACGAAGGTGAAAACAAATTAAAAAATACAAAACATTTTGTGAAACTCCAGAAAAATAAAAGGAAAATTCAGAACATGTGGGGGGCAAGATTATCTACATAAAACCACAGCTTGAATATACGTAATATGCATAAATTAATAGATGAGAGTATGTACGGATAGCAACAACATGAACAAGCAAGAGTTATTTCCCTTTTATATAGTTACTTCCCTTCACACAGAAAGGATTTCTGTTGCATGTGTCTACCTAGCTGAATTCAAAGATTGCACATTTAATAGAATAAATGATATTAGTATATATTGTCTTTAGTACTTTGAATATTAACCCTCACCCTGCTCAATTAAGACACAGGTACAGCTCTTTAGGGCATCTCTAGTTGTCTTCAGCATGGAGAGGGTTAATCCTTTATGCTGCTGGAAATAACATTAGTTGCTCTATACAGCATTGCTTGTGCTTGACCCTACAAGTGAAAGGTTAACACTTTCCCTTATATAGTAAAACTGGAGATGCCATATAGAGCATTAAATGGGTTAATCCAGCAAAGCAAAGGTTAAATTAATTAAACGCAGAACAATGGCTACAAAGCCGTACATGCAGTTTAGCAATCTTTTGACTACTCATGGGGGGAGGGGGGGGAACCTACATTCATAGTATTGACTTTCAACAATTAAGTGTCACAGATACCGAAGCAAAAGTCTTGCATAGTTACCAAACAGACAAATCAACAAATATGCTGGACAGGTGTGTCACTGTAGCCACTGTACAAGAAAATATATCGACGACACGTGGAGAAATTGTCTCCTGAAGAAAAACGTTATCAACAGATCAAATTCTGTACGGATTTACCTAATGGAAATGCACGACAGACTAACAAAGTCACACCAGAAATTAGAATGCATGGACAGACTCGAGAGAAATCGACTGTCAACGACGGATGACGTCTACTGTGTGGAAGTCGTCGGCGACATCGACAATGGCTATTGTACCGTCTGGAGTTGGGAGTTATGACGTGTGATTTGGTCCTATGAAGTGTGTCACATTAAATGCGCTAGGACAAGATAAACACGCTGAACGCTGTGCCAGTCTGCAGAGTGACACTTAGAGAATCCGCCTTTCCGGAGCGTTGACACAAAAATAATAATATAATTGATTATTGAGGTGTCCTTGTTATGGTTACCGCCCCCAATTATCGAGAGTATTATTTTCTGTCGTTATCCAGTAATGCATGTCACCGAGCTATAAATAAAGCTTACTTATACAGCACATAGATCGCGCAATGTCCCAGAAGTGTTCAATCAATGTTGTTATGATATAATCTGCCATGATCTGATGATGTGGGTGGGGGAAGAAATTCACATGATTCTAAAATTTTGATAACTATCAGAAGATGTCGAAGACTGGAAAATTGCAAAGCATGTAAAATGGAAAGATCGATGTTACCTGACATGGTCAACAAAAACAGTTAAATTCTAAAGCCCAAAATTGTTTCAGTGACAATGTCTCGGAAAACAATGCTTGCATTTGACGAATATTAACTATTTATGAATGTATGCAAATGAGGCTTAGACGATATTTTCTCATAATTTAAAGCTAAGCAAGACAACAATCATTGTTCAAAATTGCAACACAGTGGAGATAAAATTCCTATTCCTAATCAATTCTTATTGTCCTAACGTAGAATGACGCACAAATTATAGCCGATAAAAATTATTTTGGGAAATAACAGAGCTAGAAACTTCAACATATTTACAACTAGTCTGTATCGTTATGCATTTACATACACAGACTTTACCATAGAAGATCAGAATGCTATTTATCTGTACACGAGATTTGTCCGTTCAAAATTACGTAACAAGCACATCCACAGCCCCACTCTACCATGGTTACAGAACATGGGTGTAATATTGCCTATGGTTTGTTGTAATATATCTGCAATGTCTCGAAAGGTGAAGTGTCCATAATAAACGTCTCCCTGTTGGTCAGATGAAGTATCGCTGCTCAGCAGGGCACCTCCAGTCAACACCAACAAGGAGAAGGTTAAACCCACCAGGAGACACTGTACACAGTTGTTGTTTTTCCAGTCGTTAGAGGTTGCAAGTTCGGCTCTTAGTGAAGGAGAGAGTAGGGGCGGGTGTAGGGGGATAATGCTCTCCAAGAGCATGTTTCTTGCGAGAGTGTTATCACGGCAGCACTGCCGACAGTAGTCTAGTGTGTCCCCTCTCCTGCAGTGTTGTTGCACATGGGTCTTGTCGTATGTTTATATTAGCGAAGTAGGTGGTGATAGTAAGGCCTTCAAAGGAGAACACACTTCCTCTTCTTCGCTGGCTCTGGGGGTTCTAGTGCTGCTAGAATTGCTTCGTCGAATACATTCTTTAGCCCTTTCTGTAATGGAAGAAAAATATGAGTTTCAATTTCTAAAAGTCTACAAATTATTTCTTAAAAAATATATGGCACTTGAATTTTCATATTCTGCAGATATTTACGAGTGATTTTATTGGGTTTTTCACAACAGGAACACATTTAATTTACGATAAAAAATACAGAATGTTACTGAATTTAAATTTCAAAAGCTTGCTTAACCCTTCCCATGCTGGGCAACCGGAAATGCCCTAAATGGCTGTACATGTTAAAGAATATTTTATAGATTAATCTGTGACAATGTCTTTTCGTATTATCTTGCGTTGTAAACAGGCGATAATTGGGAAAAGAGCATTAAATAAATATAACACCACTCTTCTCTCTGCTGGATAATTTTAAAACTCAATCGACGCCCACAACACCATGTATAGTTATCACCATGTATAGTTATATCCATCGGGTGTACAGAATTTTACGAGCTGAAAGTTCCTGTGCCCCACGAGTCAGCAGTTCCAATAAATAAACCTAGAATGTATTCTGAACAACAGTAATTCTGTTTGCCTCCAGAAGAAACTAAATTATCTTGTCGGTCAAACTAGACACATGGTACAGTACCTGCGTTAGTGCTGAGCATTCTACGTATTTCACTGCGCGCAGTTCCTTTGCGAGCTTCTCTCCTTGGTCGATTATGATTGGCTTCTGTTTGTTCTTGGCTAGTTTCTCCACTGTGGCTGCGTCGTCCCTCAAGTCTATCTGCGTGCCGACTAGCAGGAATGGTGTTTTCTGACAGTGGTGGAGAATTTCTGGCACCCACTGAAAACATGCGTTCAGACTTACATACTAGTGGCATGGATGGCAACACACAATTGTGGTTTCTGTACAAGCCCGGAGGTCAGGCCCAGGGTTTGCAATTAACACTCATCCGGGCCATTTCTCCCAATGCTAAAGGTATCCTAAGGGCGAGTAGAAATTCATAACATTTGTTATTTGTATCTCTATTCGGGCAAGTAGTATCAGCAAGATTGAAAGTAGGCAGCAAAATTAGGGAAATACTCTGAAATAGACGGGCAATTTTGCCAGTTGCCGGCATCTATTGAAACCATTGGGACTAACTTTACGACTTACGTACTGAGATAGAACCCCATTAACTTATTTGCACACCAAAAGCGAAATTCACATTTAGTTTGTCGCCAAGACAAATTTCGATAGTTCCTATCTTTGTTTTGTTTTGTTTTGTCGGTGGCGAAAATCGATATAAGGACATTTATACTTTTAATGGACTTTATGCCAATAGCATTCTACACTGATTGTTTTCTATTTACAACTGTTGTATGAATGCAGGTGAAAATAAGAATACATGGTAACAGTATTTCGTCCAATGAAAATGATGAATTGTGACAGGACCTTTGAAGTAAATCAACCCCCTGGACATATAAATCAGCGGAATTCGTGGATCAGTGGGAAATTGCCACATCTGCATGGGGAAAATTCATGTAAAATCAAGGTTATTATAAACAACAAAATATGATTATTTTCTCATCAAGCTGTACCCACCTTTTCTTTTACATTTTCAAATGATGAAGGTGACACAACTGAGAAGCAGACAAGGAAGACGTCGGTCTGTGGGTAGCTGAGAGGACGCAGCCTGTCGTAGTCCTCCTGTCCTGCCGTGTCAAACAGGCCCAGTGTGTACGGCTCACCCCCTATCATCACAGTCACCGCATAGTTGTCAAATACCTGCAGCAAATATTAGTATCATTAGGTGAGCAACGATTCACTGGTGCACCGCGATACACAGTGTGATGATTCGCAAGACTGCATATCGCTAGGTGTGCAACGATTCACTGGTGCACCGCGATACACAGTGTGATGATTCGCAAGACTACATATCGCTAGGGGTGCAACGATTCACTGGTGCACCACGATACACAGTGTGATGATTCGCAAGACTACATATCGCTAGGTGTGCAACGATTCACTGGTGCACCGCGATACAGTGTGATGATTTGCAAGACTACATATCGCTACAAAACAATTTACAGATGTATTTAATTTGTTAATGAAAATGTTCATGGAATATATATGTGTGAAATTGATTCTGATATGTTTCAACATACTTCATTGGAGTGAAATCCGTACAGTATATAGATATTGTGTTCAAAATCAGAGGGTAAAGATTTCATCAGCTCCTTTCATCTAAATATAATACCAATCAATATAATGTATATTTAAACCAATTTACTTTCACTGTCTGAGACTATGGATAGTCTAATTATTGAAGTATTGTATCGCGTATTGTATCGTGAATTATGATACGCATCGTATCATTCGAAAATGTATCATTACAGGCCTAATTATCATAGATCGAGAACACTGACATGTTGGTTTTAAAGAATGAATGAATGCTTTACGTCACAGCGCAAGTCATCTTTGGGTTGCAGATGTTTTGCCCCTAGTCATTTCACTCCATTTTCGCCCATAACAATTTCTATACGTGTACGTGCATTTCGCCTCAACTATTTTTGACCAAAACTCTTGACGTTTGTCATAATTTGGCAAATAGCCATGTTGTCATCAGGAGAAAAATATTATATGAACTGCAGGTAACACTAGAAAAAGTATGACACGAATATAGGCGACACTTGCAAACAAAATATTGGTGGTGGATATAGATTGTGGGTTGACTGGGCCAGTGGGGGCATATAATGAATATGGGGCGAAACATCAAACGTCTCAGCATAAACTCACCGTTGGCACATATTCAGAAGGGAACTTGTTTGTTGTATATGATATAAGCAGGCATGTTTTACCAACCGCTCCGTCACCCACCACAACACACTTTATAGTCTGCATCTCGAGCACCGATTGGACGTCTCTGAAAGGTCAAAAGGTCATAAGGTCAAAGAAGAACGAGTAACTCATCATTATTAAAATAGAACGTTTCCCAATTATTCTGGTGAAATTATCAGAATTTAGAACAGGATAAGTAAAAAAGTAAAATATGGTGACATGAGTGATCTATTGCTTAACATCGCAGAAATAATCATAACAACTCAGATGTAAATGTAACAAATATGTGATATTTTATTGTCAAAAACGTATACAAAATTACAATAAGTTTTAAAATGTGTTCTCAAAAAAATATAATATAGGGTAAAGTGATCGGTAGTTGGACCACCTCTGCACTTGGCGCAGGGACTAATGCTAGTCCTATAATAGCCAATGACTAGTGGTTTATGGCTAGGACTAGTATATTCCTAGATCTGGTAGTCCTGCATGGCTAGTTACATTTTTAAAGCACCTATCTTAATTGTTTTTATGATTTATTAAAATAAGACTAGATAAATCGATATTCCCGTCCCTTATTAAACACATTGATACTTTATATAGGTATGTGTATTATTTACTGACAGGACGAGTGGAAGTTGGTGAGGACTAGTAGATTTTTTACCCTACTAGTCCTGGGTGGCTAGTGCTCATTTCAGTTAATATTAACTGCTGCATTGGCGCGTGCTTGTGAAGTCTGCAGTGAACGTGGAACATTCAGAACGCACCCACTTGATAGCCAGAAACCTTGGACGACTTCTGAATGTCATATTGTTTGCGCACCGGGCTAAATATATCCAAAAAGATACCAAATATAACACTACCCTAATCTGATCGGAAGTCGACGCATACGATCGGAAGTCGGACTATTAGTTTGACATGAAATGCAGCAACACCCCATGTGTTAGATTACCCCTGACTTGCAATATAATACTGATATAAGCACAGTTCGACTTACGATTGAATGTCACATGTGTATACTGTCGTAAAACATCTATTTGAGATTGTTCTGACGGTATTGTCCAAACAATTCAATATTTATTGCTTTCTTATATAGTTATAGTTTCATATTTTATAAATCTGCATTGCGTATCCTAAAAAGTGATCTTGGTATAAGAGCATTATCATAAATTTCAAGAAATGCTCGTTCAAATTTGGTGCGAATTTGGCGTTCATTTGGGTGGTAAAAACGAGAGGGTGAAAGTTATATGAGTAAGCAAAGAATGGTACCTATGTTTAGGAGATGAGCTGTTGTTAATTCTATAAATATTATTTAATAGAGCAAAAGTGTCTGATTTCTGATGTGTCCGACTTTAGATCACTTTACCAGTGTTGGAAATTCCCTAAAATAATTATCAGACACCAGGGCTGGCAACTCTTAAAAGTTGTCAGCCCTGATGAAAAGTTTCCGGCCCTGGTACCGCATACGAAAAACAGCTGGGACGCTGTATAGACATGTGAAAGAAATATAAACCCAACGACATACAAAAGCTGAGTTTGTTCATTACCGAAGTGTTTCTTAATATTTTAACTGTTTTATTGGCAGTGCAAAACGTAGAAATAGGTTGAATATCAGAATTGATGGGTAGATAGGGCTGTATACCTTTTGGATTTTTACGATA
>JAVCKX010032083.1:4375-14402 GCA_034780695.1 Lepetodrilus gordensis | reverse complement strand
TGTCAGTCATTGCGGGCGAGTGGCATTTCCAAGTCACTCGCCCGACTGGCTAGTGCCAAAAAAAGTTAGTTAATATCTCTGCTACATATTTGGCATAGTGAAAAATATGCTCCTAGTCCCATGACCTATTTATTAATAATTGATAACAAGTTCAGTCGATTTTACAAAAATAGTACTGTAAAATAGTTAACGTTACATATAGTCAGTGATGCTTGAATTAATTAATAGAATTTATATTGTGCCAAATCCACACTAAGGCATGGCCATCGCACTACATTATTACCCCAGTCAATGGATCAACGTGCACTCATTTCACCTTTTCAACACCCTGGAGAGTATGCAACCCAAGCTGCCAGTTAAGGGGCTAGAAGATGTACATTCTCATTCTACCGCAGGGCTCTGGACTAACGTATGCCCGACGTACAGGGTCAAGTTAAATTGCACTGCGGGCAACCTACTTTTTAACACTTTGCACCTTTGCTGCCTTTGCTACTTGCCCCGACTTGCTCTGCGGGCAAGTAACTCAGAATGTTAGTCTAGAGCCCTGTACCGGGTAAAACAAAAGATTTATTTATATCGTTGTCTTGTATGGGTGAACTATTCCTGCTGTGATATAAAATAAATCACAAATTCAATCGATCAATTTTAATTAATTTCCATATCTTATTTCAGATTCCCTACTGTGACAGAGTTGTACATTTGGATGTGACATAGGGTGTGGAAGAAATCTGGAGGATGTAGTACCCGTGTAATCCAGCTCTTCTAAAATAGACCTGCTTCTGACGTAGTCACAGTGATCTGTTGAGGGAGATCTTCTACACTCACCATGACAGAGACCTGTGCAAGACCCGAAGCCTTGGTCGATGCCAGCAGATATGACAGTCTAGCCAAAGACACCGCAGCGACATCCAGATCTTCCCCCGTCATCACCATCGTCGCCGCGTCGCCACTGAACGACGACAGTCTCGATGGAAACTCCATGCCTTGTGTGATCATAGAGCATGTCGGCCCCGGTTCTCCCTCTGCTGCAGCCGGCGACGCCCAGGGTCAGTCAGAAGGTGTCCACAAGTGCGACGAATGTGTCTACTCCAGCCACAATAAACACTACCTGAAGCAGCACATTGACCTTGTGCACAACCCGGAGCGACCCTACAAGTGTCCATTCTGCGACTATGCAGGGAAGCGGAGCCATTCACTGCGTGAGCACTTGGTCGTCCATACTAACGAAAGGCCGTATGAATGCGAGCACTGCAACGCGTCGTTCAGAAAGAAGGGACATCTCACGAATCACGTGAAGCTCCACACGACTCAGAAACTGGTCAAGTGCAGCCTGTGCTCGGCGTATCTCATCGACCAGGAAGCCTTCGTGCTACACCTCAAGGAGATGCACAAGACTGACATGATATATGCTTGCGAGATATGCGACTACGTGACCGGTGACCATGACACGATCGTGAATCATATCAAGACCCATGACAAGGTGTTCAAGTGCATCGAGTGCTCATTCATCACTGGCGACATCAACAAGCTGGGGTCTCACGCCGACACTCACAGTGCAAAGGCAGCAGTACCTACTCTACCTCCACCTCCACAACCACAACCTCAGGTGGTAACAGTCGACGAGCCTCGGCAGTCGCCACCAGCAACATCCGCACCGAAGGTGGAACAAGTCAAGCAGCTGGTGATGATCAAGTGCACAGAGTGTGGCTTCATGGACTTGAATCCCGACACAATGAAAGCTCACATGTGGGTGCATATCGACTCAGAGGCGAAACCTGAACAGAAGGACGATGCCGCTGTCGCCAAACCTGCTGAGAAGCAGGCGAAGGTCGTGCAGCCGGTCTCCAATGAAATCAGTATCATTGACGGAACTCTTCCTGAAAATGCTGCGTACAAGTGCACGGAGTGTAGCTTCATACATAAGGAGGCTACAGTGTTCATCAAGCACATGTTGTCGCACCGACTTAAACCTGCAGCGAAGGCAGAACCCGAAAACCCTCAGAAGCAGCCACAGCAACAGCAGCAGCCTCTTCTTCAGCAGCAGCTGCTGCAGCCACAGCCACTTCCGCTGCACATGCCGCCGCCCCCACCACCGCACCTCCAGCAGCAGAAAAACGAGAAAGCGGATCAGAGGTTCATGGTTACTCCTGTCACGAAGGAAAACACGTGCAAGAACACAGAGAAGACTCCTTTCACTCACGATCAGGCGTCTGGCCGATTCCGGTGCATCATCTGCGGATACACATGCGAGTACCAGCGTACGATCAAGGCTCACATATGGAAGCACTCCGGAAACAAGTCCATCGACTATCCCATGTTCCAGAACGGACCTCTCAGTATGTACGACGACATGCCCACTCCAGCGGTGAAATTCGTTCCCAGGACAGTGGAAGTGTCTCCTGATAAAGTCTCTGAGAAGAGTATTCCCGTTGCAGCCCATGAAGAGGTCGGGATTGCCAAGCCTATTGGGTCTTTCACCGTCCAGAAGGTCGTGCCAGATTCTGAGCCACTGGCATTAACTTCCTCTTCAAAAAATGAGAATACCATTACAAATATCAAGCTTGTCAAAACGGATTCTTTTCCAAAGACGCTAACGGGAGGCACCGCCATCTGTCACGTGCAGACGGCCGACGGTAAGACTCTAGCCTTGGTGAGGGAGACTGTACAGCAACCTCCTGTTGCAGTTGGCAATACTAAGTTGAGGAAGGTCGCACAGCTGCTGACCGAGCCTGTTGATGAAGTTCTTAAAAGGGCCTTGACACGCAAGCCAGTTGAGATGGGTTCAGATGATAATAAATCAGTTATTCTTGATGTTAAATCACTTATATCAGAAGACAAAAATGTCAGTCCGGTTGCATCTCCGAAATTGTCCAAATCACCAGTTATAGTGATAAAGGAAGACACACCTTCGCCAGAATCTACCTCCCCACCCAACGCTACTGATGAACTTCCTTCTAAGGAAAAGCCTAGTCAAGGGGAAGACGTGATGTTTCTCCAAGTCGCCAAGAGGATATGCTTCGAGAAAGAAGCAGAAGTGCCCAAAACAGAGATAATCAGTGTTGTGGTGGAGACAGTGGAAATGGTTCCGTCATCTTCTGGTTTCACTGGGATGAAGAGCCAGCAGAACAGCCCGCGAGTTCAGGACCCGGCACAAGCTGATGAGTGGGGAGAGGCTGGAGGTACAACTGAACAGGAACCTCCTCCACAGCAAGCACCAGCAGAGGCCAAGTCACCCTCGGTCTCCACCAGGGCACGTACACGGCAGGCAGCCAGGGCAGAAAAGGACAGGTCTGACGAGCGGGTCAAGGACATGCAGGTCAAACAGCTTGCTCTGCTCGCCAAGGAAACCGCCAAGGAGGAGGCAGATCCGGCCGAGGCCAGGGGCCCTCTCACCAGAGCCAAGAAGCACAGCGAAGAAGCCATCACGCTGTTGTCCCTGCTGAAGAGGCACCCGATTGTGAATCCACTCGCTGCGTTGAAGGTAGGAGTTGATGTCGGCAAGGTTGTGAAGGCCAGTCAGGATGTGGACAGCGAAACTGAGTCTGAGAACGAAACTGCTGGGGATAATTCCGGCGACTCCTCCAAGCCCAAGACTGGGATCTGTTCGTCGTTGCTGGCCGTTATCGAACAGCTGAGGGAGCGGTCCAAGTCCGAAAGCGAAACGGACGAATCTCTGATCGCCAGGAACCTGTCGGGCAAGCGAACTTCCAGGCGGAGAAGCAGGCGAGAGTCTAACGAGGAGGATCTCGATCTGGGTCACGTGGAGAACATGGAGATGATCATGGAGGACGGGGAGCAGAAGTACCGCTGCAAGCTGTGCCACTACACCAACTCCAAGACACTCATTCTCAGGCTCCACATGCGCCTGCACAAGTCCAAGAAACCGTTCGAGTGCTCCCTGTGCGAGTTCATCGCCGAGTCCAGTGAGTCTCTCCAGGAGCACATGATCAGACACTGCAAGATGCGCACGTACCCCTGCAAGCTGTGTCCATCCAACTTCAACTACAAGAGTCAGCTGAGGGCTCACATGCGCGCACACAGCGACAAGGACCCGCTCGTCTGTCACCTGTGCGACTTCGAAACCAACGATCCCATCTCTTACCGGAACCACCTCCGCTTCCACGCAGACCAGTATTACCACAAGTGCGACGTCTGCAGCAAGCTGTTTGCCTCCAAGACGGAGCTGCGCTCTCACAAGAAGGAGTCGTGCTACAAGGACAAGCCCGAGAGCGTGGACTCTGACACCACGACGGACTCTGAATACGAGATCGGCAGCCTGAACGAGAACTTCAAGTGCTCTCAGTGCGACTTTTCCACGTCGAACGTCAACCACTTTAACGAGCACGCCCGGATCCACGAGGACAGCAAGACGCTGAAGTGCGAGCTGTGCGACTTCACGGCGGTGTCGAGCCGGAGTCTGAAGTCGCACATGAAGCGGCACATCAACGACCAGCGGTACGTGCAGCAGCCACTGGAGCAGTACAAGTGCAACCTGTGCGGGTACGTGTGCCACCACCTGCCCTCACTCAAGTCCCACATGTGGCGCCACGCCAGCGACCGGAACTACAGCTACGAGTTCACCAACGACGTCATCAACGCCGCCATCGACTACGACTGCCGCGTGGACAGCAGCAGCAGCAACACCAGCGACCCGGATGTCCTGGAGAAGGTGCTGGCCTCGGAGAAGAAGATCCTGGAGGGCCGGCTGAACAACTCGTTGGGGCCCGACGGACGCCAGCCCGTCTGCTGGGTGGTCTTCAAGTGCTGCCAGTGCGGCTTCGAGACCATCAACAAGGCGCAACTCAACGTCCACATGCGCTCACACTCCGACATCATCCAGCAGACGCTCGAAGTGTCCCAGTGCTACATGCTACCAGTCCTGGGTGGCAAGAGGCCTCACAGCGAGTCGTCGGTGTCCAAGGGAGATGACCCACCTTACAAACTGATCAAAACTCAAGATCATGGCTAGTTAGGAAAGTGTTCGTAATGTGTTCATAGAGAATTTTGTTTGCATTTTATGAAATAGTTTAGATTTTTTTTATCAATTGATCTGATTCTTTTCATGCTTTCATACAGATTGTAATGGATTGTAATTTAGATATGTTGTGCTTGTGATTTTGAAGTGCCTATTTGTGCTTTATCCAATCTGATGGTTGATCATATTTCATGCGATTTTCAAATGCTTAATGATATCTGTTAATGATGTCTGTTAATGATATCTGTGAATGTAAGATAGTTGCAGTGATATGATACTGGTTATTGGAGTGCTTTAGATGTGCCATATGACAATTTGCATTACCTATCCATATTTCGACTGTACATTATTTTAATGTAAACTGAGTACAATTTTCAAACCCAAGATTTATTTGTGGTTACATGTACATTGTATTATATCTCTCTGCTTTTGAAATATGACTTATTTTGGAGAATAACCAAAATTATACGATAAATACCATTACATGGATTGGGAAAAGTATCAAAGGGACATTTTATATCAATAGAAATCCAGTGGTCTACTACATTGGGCCATTTTTGAGAACGGTAATAGCAAATTATTCATATATTTCCTAATACCAGCAACAATGACAAGTCATGACAATCATTGAAAGCTTAAAAATGTTTGTAAATTTCAGTTCAAAGTTGCATGATGACTATTCTAACACAGTTGGGGCCCCAATATAATGAAAGTTTTCTGAGTACAGATTTTAGATGAGCATGAAATCGTACTCAGAAAGTTTCGTAATCTCGGGGCCCGGTTTTCGATTTATTATACCGGTTTAACACATAATCAAAGAGCATTGGTGATAGTGATATGGAGCTGGTATATTATGTTGCTAATGAATTAATCTAGTCATTGTACCTTCAGTAATGCCTTCCACCTCTGTTCATTTGACTTGCTCAGCTCACTACCAAGCTATTGTTTCTCCAAGCTCTCGTATCTACTATGTGACCATAACTCTTGTAGTGATCTCTAATACACAGGGATTGTGTATTTACGAGAGCGCTATAGTCTCATAGTGGGTATGGGTTCTATAACTGCCCACCTATATCTGAAACTAGCAGCAGCAGTATGGTTTTATCTGAATGTTCAGATATTTATTTTCTATTGACATTCATGTTATAATTACAATATTCTGTTATTAACACATTTGAATATTTGTTTAAGTTCATTTCCGGAAAAGATCTCAAACTAACTATCTTGTTTATCGTTTTATATTAGAATGAGTTTTCCATTTTCAATACTTGGTTTGGTGAATTGGTCTTGCATTTTAAGTTTGTCTTTTTAGTACGGTATGTGTCCCATTTCCATTTCCCAGACTTTTTTGAATTGTCGATTAATTATTTTTATATTTTAAATGCTATCATAATCATACAAATATCTACCTAAACACTTTCTTCAAGTGTTTTGTACATGCTATTATTTACAACTTATTAACTGACGAATCATTTAAATTATGGCACATATCTCCACAAGTGCGTTTACATTTCAAATTTCAAATCTCCGTTTCGTCACATGTGGGTGAAAGATTCCTGTTCTGATGTAAAACAATAATTCACTCCAGTGTCCCTTTAAAAGCAATAATTTGTGTCCACAATCTGATTTTGTTAAAACAACAGCTGCATAAGTGAAAGATTCCTGCTGCTACATAAGCAACAAATCACTCGTACACTTTTGTTAAACAGAATTCTCATGCCACTCTTTTATGGTACTTTCACTGGGCAACATGTCGACATGATGCATGTAATTGGCTACAGTAGAAAGGGTTAATAATTACATGGAGGATGTGTCTCAGCTGCAACAGTTATGTATACTCGGAACAAGAATCCCACTCGTATATCATAGGTGTACTGATCTGAAGGGACTGACATATTGGGCATTGTCACTTTACTGAGTATGTGTACCTTGTTACTGAAGATTTCTTTTGTGCTGGCTTGAATACTAATGGCTTTGTTTTAAAATTCTGTTGAGAACTGTCTTGATGAAATAATTCACTCAACCTTCTAGATCTCAGCTTGTGTTGCTCCAGTGTAACACACATTTGGAATGTTGTATTTTTAATATACAATACTACAAGGTTGCTATGTTTGGATTTGCTTGCAATTTTAAATACATAAAATCTACATTTGAATCTACATTTTATTTTATTTTCAATCTAATCAGTATGGGGTAAATCTTAAGTAAACATGTAACAATTGAAAATCAATTAAATTTGAGTTGTTGCATTACCTTTTCATTGTAGTGAGTTTCATTTTATTGATTTTACTTATCTTGTTTAGAAATTACAGCTTACATTTATGAAACAGAAAGTTAGTTGATGATACCGGTATGTATGTATTGCATGATCAGATGAGAATATTTATTACCACAGAGATATTGTTGTGCGAGCACATACTGTTAACTGTTAGTGCTTATTTAACTGTCATTAGTAGTGCTTACAGTGCTTAATGTTCTATCATGTTAGCTTTGGAACGGTATCTACAGTACTTATGCAAAACAACAGTTCATCATACTTCATATCATTGCTCTTGTACCATATCCATACTATTTAATTTCATTGCAAATGAAAATGTTTGAAACAGCTTGAATTCGCAAGAGGAAAGCAATTATAATTCATGGCATTACAATAAGTTATATTTCAGCTTATAATCTCTACCTGGCCTGCATTTTACAAAGGGTCGTGCCTGTAGTCCCAGCATAAATTTAGATTCGTGTCTTCCTGTTATGGTAAAAGCATGCTGTACGCCCTGATTTAGGCCAAGACTACAGTACGACCCTTTCCTGAATCGCAGGCCAGATCAGTCGTCATCATTTTAAATCTCTCCATTGACAATACTGCCAAAGATTTCTGAACAGTTTATCTGATATTAAATTATTACACCATGACAAATGCAGCTCCTTTTCTAAGGTTTGTGATACATATACATGCAACAGGCAATTTGATCAAATAATAGCCGATAATACTTAGTTTAATGGAAAAACTATTGTTTCTAGTTTTTTAACTATTTTTTAAACCAACCCACTGAAATTGAATCTATCATGGGAAATACTTGTAAGAAAAATTTAATGGTTTCTAGTGGGCAGAAATTGTATGCACTGTATCTAGAAGTACATGTGTACAACATACTTATACAGTATATACAGTAGCCTGTTTGAAAAGGGTCATGTATGCATCATAGTATTGGTCCTTTAAACCAGTCCTGTTCAAATGGTCACATTTAAAATATGAAAAATACCGGTATGACAAATTTGGTGCCAAACGTGTCGTACAATTATTTTGTATGCATACAAGTAATTTGATTATTTTTTTACCATATTTTGAGACTAAATGTAGGTGCAAAAATAATTGTAATATTTGATGAACATTGTAAACTTAATTTGCTAAGCTCACCAAATATGATTTTATTGTCTACACTACATGATAATTGTAAAGTTTCAATTTTTATTTATTGATAATCTTCAGGTTGTCCATTTCTTTTATGTGTTGGAAAAATATTTTGGGTTACGTCCAGAATTAATGAATTTCTTTATTCTTAAACTTTATTAATGTTGATTAATATAGTTGAAAGTGTTCCCTATGAACAATGCTTTGAAGCGTCCCTATGTACTGTAAAATATAAATGGCATGACTTGCTGATATTGAAATGATTAACATAATTTGTACATAAATACAAGACAAACATGCCTGCATTTCACGAAAATGGGTTGTATGAACTTGGATCTATAAAACGGCAGTAAATCAAGGTTTACATCATTTCCTGGTGAAGTAAAAGCATCGCGTACAAACTGATTTATGCCAAGACTACAGTACAACCCTTTCGTGAAATGCAGGTTGGAGCCATGTTTCCCAAGCTATCCTATACATAGCGACATTGTTAAGCTTTCTTGGAGGACAATTTGACATTTTGGGAACATAACATTTTCCTCCGCTTAACGTTGTTGCTTATATAATACAAGCGTTGGGAAGATGGCCACAGGTCTCCCCGGCACAAAAACAGCATAACTCCAACTTCCAAGGTAATCTTTATGCTGATGTTGTTAATGCTGTAGTCTATGGCTATGTTGGAGTTGGGGTTGCGCAACATTACGGCAGAGAGCTCCACCTTACATTACATTACATAATTTTGTTGGCCAAATATGCTGACCCATGTTGGAATTAAATATTAGAACGTGTAGAAGCGAATTTTCACATCAAATGTACAGTGAGGTAATACATAGGCAGGAATTCTAGTGTTTGTTGTTGAATGTGGGAAAGCTAATGGTCCTTAATGCCAATATATTGCATATGTGCATGTACTTGCCATCTATTACGAATCATAGTGTTCTGAATCAGTATTGTGTTCATCAATGTTGTTATAGTACCTGTTACCATGGTTGTATGTGTATTGGTCTTCTGCTCGTGTATACATCTTAATGTGCTCTTAATTGAACGTGTAAATACATTTATTTGTGTGAAATACTGTATATTCATAAATGTTCATATACAATTGTTAGTATGTATTCAGCATACTGGTATATAACGAGTTGAGATATTGTTAATTCTCAGTAATATTGGAAATAAGACTATTTTGTGTGAGCTAATTATAATGGACATTTTCATATGTTTCTTCATCAGTTCATTAATTATTATTTTTAGATTGAGGGGATACCGTAATTTGCAGATGAATTTTTATCATGCTGACCGTTTTCTTCTCTGCTGGATTAAATCAAAATGGCTGCTCGGGCTATTGAGAATCTCCGGTTGCCTCCAATGGGATGAATTAATATTGACATTTAATTGGGGAAATAAATTTGATTACATACCAAGTTAGGAATTACAAAATATGTACTTTTCTCTTAGCAGGTGAGCCTTTCAGACACGTCCCCGACAGACACACACACACACACACACATACACATACACATACACATACACACACACACACACACACACACACACACACACACACAAAACACTCCACACTCTCCATGCTCTTCACACTTACACGCTATCACACACACTATCACAACACGCATCATATTCCCTCC
>JAVCKX010031972.1:0-14404 GCA_034780695.1 Lepetodrilus gordensis | reverse complement strand
CCCCCCCCCCCCCCCCCCCCCCCCCCCCCCCCCCCCCCCCCCCCCCCCCCCCCCCCCCCCCCCCCCCCCCCCAACGGACTAATAGTCTTAGCACAAACACATTTTCAGCGTTATTAATATCGGTATCATAATAGCAGCATAACAACCTGAGCCTGTACAATAAGTTAAACACCGTACACGCTTTACATGAAATCTTACACAAGGGCCCTGTTTCACGAAGCCATCACGAGTGCATGTCCCCGAGTCAAAACATTTTCTGAACATGCACAAATCCTGAAATTTTACATACAGATATGCTTCGAGACATTTCATGAACACACTATCATAGAATACAAGATTTGAGAACATTGTACATGTATGTACAACAGTTTAAACTCAAACTACACAAAGCCCACGACACCTTTGTGAAACAGGTCCGGGAACCAGCAGGAGCCAACTTCATATACAGAGTCATCCATTTGTGGTGCATTTCGTACAGCTAACCTACGGCGAAATATATTTTGTATGTTAATGTACATTTCTAAACCTGTTAGATGAAGGTGAGAGTTCCCTCTCTTACCCTAACCACTCTCCTATGTTCTAAGGCAAGATCTGTGCACTGTCCATTCTTTATGCGCAAATATCAAAGTCAAACAACCGACGATTGCTTCCCAATTAATTAGATTGTTTAAATTTCCCAACAGCGTAATTTTTACGTCTTTTAATACAAAATATGCACAAACCCAATTAATGAAATCATAAAAAAATGTCAAGAGTGTAATTTTAACGTCTTTAAATACAAAATATTCACACACAAAAGTGGTCGAGAACTAGTACCTATTTCACGTTAAAAACAAACACGTACAATGCTCCAATGATAACGCAGCAAGCAAGCCGAGCACTGCTCAATACAAGGGACGGCATGAAAGGCCCGACACCAGCATGCACAGTCACCAACAATGTACGTCAACCGTCACCCTCCCCTCGGGAGGAGCCAGTACCCGACAATGATGACGACCCCTTACCTACACAAGACCACGATACTGACCAACTCTTATCATAAAATAAAGTGGTATCTAATTTGTTGTATTTTGACACATATCAACAGTGTTTTAAGAACAAAAATGGGCTAGGTAATAATTTGAACATGATAAACGTACAAGTACGTTAATAAACTTTAAACTATTTTCTAAATTTCGGATACCATTTTTCACTGGGAAATGCATGAAAATGGGCAGCAGACAACATAATTTCAGTGGATCAAATCATAATATCTAATAAGCCTGCGACATACAAGTAGGTGATGGGTTTACTGAAAAATAACAATGTTGCATCTTGCATGGTTCTGATGCTCAGAGCATGCTACACATGCTGAGCGACCGGTCTACCCGTGTAATGACCAGGTCAACCCGTGTAATTACGAGTCTACCCATATAGAATGACCAATACAAGGACTAAGGAGACACCAGTAATACAAATTCATGAGGTATATAAAGTAAAGATTCAAAAGGTTATCATCGTTCATGATCTAAAATTAATAAATATGCATCATCATCATCATTATCATCATCATCATTATCATCATTGTCGCCATCATCGCGGTCAGCTGCATCGGTTGGCTGGAATAACACTGCCTTGGAGATGTGGAGACTTGCTGCCTTTTAGAAACTAAACATAGCTCAGTGTTCAAGCTAAAAATCAGCTAATTAATTTACGTACGCAAAATCTTTTTCATATTTTTTTTCAAAATTTCCGGACAAATGCATTGAGCCATTGTTTTAAATCCTGCAAGACCTCTACTTTCAACTAGAGGAAAGATGTCTTGCACCTTTTTTTAAGTCATCACATTTTTACACAATCATCACAAAAATGGCAAGAATGAAGATACACAGAATGGCGATGGTGCACATGCTAAAATAACGTAATTTTGACACATTCAAGACGAATAAACCTACATTTGATTGTTATGACTGGGCAGAAAGCTGCGCAAACAGCAGAGTTAAGTTTCTTCCTGTGTATGTGGTTTTATCTTCCATACCGGCTGTAAACCGAGCTGGTACGACCTGATGATCGAGGTAGTCAAAGGTAATACAAGTTAGAACTCGCCACCTGCCTGGCTCCAAAACTCCCCACCCCCACACTGCCCCACCCACCCCCTAAACCGGGCCCCAGCGACACACCACAAGACACTACATCGATATAAGACTGGGATGACTGTAGTCATGGCAACTAACATTCTGCCCCCTCCTGAGGTATTTGTGACGACCCTGACCCACTGCCGACAGCCCTGGCTTGCCGGAACGCCACGGTTCCGTGTCAGGATTAGACGACAGTGGGTCGGAATCTCCGAGGTATATTCCAGCACTCGTCTGTCCGCCCGTGGCGATCGACCGACTGGCTAGGTTACCATGTGGGCCCTGGTCGCCGCGGCAACAGGCAGGCGTACGTGGGTGGGCGCCCGCCCTGGCTCGTGTTTTATAGTGACTTAGTTACTCCCTGAGATAGACACGAGTCCAGGACGGGCTGTCCCCACAGCGCGACCCGCCCGCGAGGTCGTCTCCCCGACGACGACGCTTCCTCCCGCCCGGTCTGTTGCCGTGGCAACCGCCACCACACTGAGGTAGATACTTATGAGGTAACTAACATGTCCCCACTGGAGGAAGTGACATCATACACATAACAGCAAAGCCTCCGCTCGGGGAGGTATTGACATACACAAAATAAAAACATAGTACCAGGTTCGAGGAGGAAGTGACACAAGACAAACCGGTGCTGCCACCTCGATGCAAAGTGACACGACACGAACAAGACGGCCTTCCATCCGCGGTGCCATCTACAAGACGACATCGTGGAGGAAGGACACCACCGACGCGGCAGTGGTGAGAACTAGGAACTTATTTAACCAACAGTAACATGATTTTGTTTAGTAAAATACTGTCATATAGAAAAAATGGAATACACTATAACTATGAGAGGTTCACAATGAGCTGCCTTCCATCGTAAACTGCAGCCAGCAATGAGGAGGAGAGTTGCCTCCCCTTCACCCCTAACGTCCGCACCGTCTGACGTCGTAGTAGTCGTCGTCACCGCCGTCTCTAGCTGCCAACAGCACACTGGTGGCCGCGCCACGTCACAGCAGATCAACGTCGTCGTCGTCGTCTGACCACAGACTCCCTGCACACACACATTACATAACAGTACGAGGTAGGAAAGAGCTGCCTGAAGTTCCCCAGCCCTCAAGCACAATTCTCCACGGCAACAGCTGATCCCAAGCTCAGCGAATACCCGTGTCCATGACAACACCTAGTAACCATGGCAAAGTTACCCTATGCACCTCAAGTCAAGTTTTTATCTCTCTTCTATTTCGGTCGGCCGTTTCGGCCATTTTTCGCCAACAGTCCCAGGTGCTTGTAGATAAAAATGAGGTATCATCTGTTCAATTTATTTTGCCGCTTTACCACTCTTAAAAGGAGAAGTAAAAAGTTTTGTATATAATACCCGCATCAGAGGAAGATAAGAATATCATAATGTGGGCAGCCGACGCCCCACCCGCCCCTCCATCGGTCCGTCCAGGTTGCCACGGAGACGTGGATGGGGTCCCGGCGGCCATCACGATTGAGGTCAGTCTTGAGGACGTAGATCTACACCACCGAGTCGGGCTGCATGGCGTACACGCGCGTCCCGTCGCGCACAAACGAATGAGGTAAGTGCCCCGCCCTAACCACGCCCAGGGGCAGACTGTCAACACGGGTGCCGGGGGCGCCCGGACTTTCCTGAGTAGAGCAGGTGTTGCTGCTGCTGTTGTTGGAGGAGGTGCTGCTCACGAGAGGTGACGGCGGGTTCCGGGGTCGCTGCCGGTCGCCGTGACCTTGACCTTGACCCGGTTCCCGCCTGGAGGTTATGTTGCTGCATGGCAGGTGAGATGAGGTAGAGCTGTTGGCTGTGACGCCGTTACAGACGCTGCCAGAGTTCCTGAGAGGGGAGGATGCTGCTGCCGCTGCTGTTGCCCGAACATCCCCTGAAGATCGAGGTTCCTGTGGATGGTGGTGGTGTCCCTGCACGTTGAAGTCGTTGCTGACTTTTAGCATGGCCGCCTCGCCATTGGCCACGCCGGGAGGGCGGTGTGCCTGGCCGTCGCCGTCCAGACTTCCATCAATCTCCTCCAGCGAGGCGCCCGTCAGCGCAGACATCTCGCTGCTGTCCAGTCCGGGACTGCAGTCTGTCGACGCCATCATGGCCACGATCAGTGCGTGGTGCTCCTGGAACAAACAGAAGGCCGCATCTACAACCTGGACAGATCTACAGTCAGTCTGGGGGCATATCTACAAAATGTGTGGATCTAAAACCTGTTAACAGAAATGTCCAATAGACATCGTTGACACAGATACCTGAATATGGAACTGGTCATTTGAACCACCGACTAGTAAAGCAATGTGTGCATGAGAACAAGTATATAAACAAATAGAAAACAGGCCATCATGGGCCCGTTACACAGAACAACTGCAACGTTACCACAGTCATAATTCCATAGCAACACAATGTTAACGAATAGAAGTTACAACTCTTGTAACATTATGATTGTTCTGTGGAATGGACCCCAGTATATCTCCGACATAGGAACTTCTGTCGATGTCGACACAGGTAAACGAATATTTCCGTTACGTACCTCAGAGCTGGCACTGTCGTTAAGACCTCCCCCTCCCCCGTGTGACACGTGACCATTGGGGATGTGTCCGTTCTGCACCCTCCCGTTCATGTCCTTGACCTTGACCCCATTCGGTGTCACGATGAGATTTCCTCCACCCTGCAGACAACACATCACAGACATGATCAACTCGTGAGAATAAGACGACATCATTATAAATCAGAGAACATGAACAATACCCAATACTTATAATAAAAGTAAATCGACAATTTGTCATTAGATATGACTGCCAAAGTTACATTTCGAGATGTTTTCTGGTAAATCTAAGCATCTGCATACTAGAGAAATTCAAGAGGTACCTTCGAATCTGATTCAATATTCTCAGGGAGGCAGGTAAGCATGGGTGTCATCACGTCAAGGTCAGAGGTCGGTACTACGGTGTGCACGTGCACCGCATGGCCGTTACCATGACCAGGAAGGTGACCGTTACCATGATGAATCGGAGCACTTGTGTACGGGGTCTCTCTCGTGCGGAAACATCTACAATGTAAACAAAAGGATTACATGAAAACTCCAGATTCTGGTTCTCGCACAATAAAAAGTGTTAAATGCTGCACACATTTTCTCGACATGTTCTTACAATCTTCTTAGCTTAAGAATGCATGTAACATTCTCATAGTCCTACTATATGAATCTTTAAGATCGTCGTACGATCATAAGAACGTTTCGAGAATTGGACCGCTAAAACTTGAAAGGTGCAGTGTTACTGGAAAAAGTAGGATTCGACATCATAGTTAAATAGAATTGTAGTCTTGTTTGTACACCTCAGTTTTCATTCAAGACTCGAAAGACATGTTGGAAAATTACCTGTTGCGAAAAATGATGACGATGATACAGATCACGATACAGATGATGCCAATGGTGACTCCTACTATGATGCCCAGCTGCTTGTCCTTCAACGGTCCCACTGCAATAGAATAAACGTTATGTCACCTTTCCCAGGTTTTCTCGAGGTGCCTTAATAAGTCACTACGGGACCACACCAACAACTATGCACAGGGGAGACAACTCACCCATGTTTCCTGTTCCCGAGGCCCCTACACAGTCATCAGAGTGGATCTGGTCAGTGCACTTGGTGAGCGGATAGACTACGACGACCCTGGATGGTCTCCCTTGACCAGCCTTTGTGCATGCGCGCATCTTGAAGTAGTAGGAGTTGAGTGTCAGCTCATCCACGGTAGCCTGCGTGAAATCACCTGAAACCAGAGAATCGTTGAAGATGAAGTTGAGGGCTAAATCGGGCTCTATGTAACTGTGGCCTGTCGGTAACTAAACTACTTGCCCTGTAGATAATCTGGGCTATTCCACAGATGGACAATACATGTCCCAGGACAGTCCTTACTGTCCAGCCTTGTAATAGTTTTTCCACAGAATTGAAATTTTGCTAGACATTGATGAGATATCTAAAGTGAAATAGATTTAACTAGCAATACACTACTAGTCAGGCCATGTACCTAGACACTTAGAAAACTTATACAGTGCTTAGCCATGTGTTAATCTGCCTACCTGTGCCAGTGTTAATCTGCCTACCTGTGAGTGTTAATCTGCCTACCTGTGAGAGTGTTAATCTGCCTACCTGTGAGAGTGTTAATCTGCCTACCTGTGACAGTGTTAATCTGCCTACCTGTGCCAGTGTTAATCTGCCTACCTGTGCGAGTGTTAATCTGCCTACCTGTGAGAGTGTTAATCTGCCTATCTGTGCAAGTGTTAATCTGCCTAACTGTGCGAGTGTTAATCTGCCTACCTGTGCGAGTGTTAATCTGCCTACCTGTGCGAGTTTTAATCTGCCTACCTGTGCCAGTGTTAATCTGCCTACCTGTGCGAGTGTTAATCTGCCTACCTGTGCGAGTTTTAATCTGCCTACCTGTGCCAGTGTTAATCTGCCTACCTGTGCGAGTGTTAATCTGCCAACCTGTGCGAGTGTTAATCTGCCTACCTGTGCCAGTGTTAATCTGCCTACCTGGTGAGTGTTAATCTGCCTAACTGTGCGAGTGTTAATCTGCCTACCTGTGCGAGTGAGGTTGCGCCACATAGTGTCCGGGACCTTCTTGTTGGTGTTGTAGAAGATGATGTAGGAGGTGATGACGCCGTTGGGGGAGGTGGGGGGCTTCCAGTGCAGCTCCACTGTCCCTGGGGAGACCACCAGGTACGTGATGTTGATGGGGGCACCCGGAACTGTGGGGGTAGAAGATATACATGGTGTTACTTTACCATGCAGGCAGAGGAACATGAGAAACAGTGCTAGGAAATGCCTTCAACCATTCAGCAGACAGAATATACAATAGTACGATAGCTACATACAAACCCACTGAAAACGACATAAATGGAAGAAATTCTTGAATTGTGTAGTCTTTTGTTGGCACTAAGAACCAAATATTTAAGAATTGAAACTGATTTCAAGTTGCTTTAATTTTGGAAATTAATTTTATAAAATTAGTTTTTACCCCATTTTATCATTCTTAATTTATATCGCCATAATAGTACAGAGCACCAATAACGGTGTATCCTGCGCTATATAAATGCATAAATTAATAATATTATTATTAAAGTTCTAATGACCAATTTGGTGAGATAACAGTCTTGTCGGCTCTGTTCACAAGCTACAAAGCAGAAAGTTGATGTTTTGTTTTTCTTTTAAATACATGTTTAACCATCTCTCTGCTAGATTACTCTGAAACGGTGCTACATGCTGTTGCCTCGGCCGATAAATTAAGAAGACATAGGGTCATGGACGGAGTTGTCGACAACTTACTGTCTTCCCGAGTTTGAGCCTCCAGCCCTTCACTGACGCGAGAGTTGCGGTTCTTGAAGTAAGTCCGCACGATGAACTGGTAATTGGTGAAAGGTTTCAAGTCTGAGATGCGAACGCTTGTTTTGTTGCTGAAACACAAACCAAATAATTATGTTTTTGGTGGTAAAACAAGTTTTTTCAAAGCAATTTGGGTTATGGAGTGCATACAGAAAAATGGTGTTCCTTAAGTAATAGGCATCACTGTAGGACTTTTCCACCAATACGCCAGGACTTTTCAATGAAGGCGAGATTAGTAGACAGACCTGAGATACGGTTGATTGGTAGCACAGTGGTAGAGTATAAACCTGCTGAGCCAAAGGTTCCGAGGTTGAATTTGCCACTAGGACAAGTATCAATGTTCACAGAATTTACCTTTCCGACAATCAGTTGCAATGTCTATACTCATACAGATATCATCCTCAGTTCGTAAGTACCAGGTATACTGCAAGACTCGATGCAATGGGTGTTGCAATCTTCCTTCTCAGAAAACTCAATGATTCAAGCGAAATGTTCTTGATCAATTGAATCAGTGTTCTTCGCCACAGTGGGAATAGTTCACCCATACGTGACAAACAGGTCTCGAGTGATTATGGAGTTCAACGCCGCTGCGGGAATCTTTCACCCATTTGCGACGAAAACAGGTCTCAAAAGAGCGTCTCCAAAAAACCCAATTCAAAGCGAAAAACCAGAACACACCTGGGAGTGCACGTCTGCTTGACGTCCTTGACCTGCTGATAGCAGACCTCGTACGCCTTCACGCTGCGCGGCAGTCCGGGCTGCACCCACATCAACAGGATGGTCTTGGTATCGATGACGGCAGCACGCAGAGACTCTGCAGCCTTCGGTTCCTCGTTGGTGCGGAACTCCATGGCAACCTGGTCCGACGACTCGTTCTGGCCCCTGGCAACCATGACCACCTCGTACATCGTGTTGTTCTCTGGAGGGAGACGTGGGCAAAACATTAGGAAATAATATCCAGCATCTCTTTAAAACATACCCCTTAATCTGGACAAGTGCATTCATTGCTATATGATACTTTCAGTGAATTGAGACAGTTCCATTGTTAGAAAATAGGGAATCAGGGGGCCAGTTCCACAGAACAATCATAATGTTACGAGAGTCATAACTCCTAATATACATTAACATGGAGTTGCTAAGGAGTTGCTAAGGAGTTGCTAAGGAGTTGCTAAGGAGTTACGACTTTATTGAGTATTGTTCTGTGGAACTGAGGCCAGGTTCAGAAATGTTTTCGACCGACAGTTTTAAGTCGTATTCTTGACGGATTAATCGTAGTCACTGTCATACAAGGCTTATATATTTGCCTTCACCAGTGAGAGGGTTAAATAGCAAATGGCATTATATAATCATGTTTCCACTGAAGTAGACTCACCCAAGCCGTTGAAGATGTACTGACTGGCTGGCGCGTTGACGCTCATCTTCTGTACGACAGCACCGTCATTCTGCAAGTTCCGCAACTCAATGTCGTAGCTCTTCACCTTGTGTTCAACATCAGTTATCTCCCATTTCACAACGACAGAAGTCAGGTTCAATCGGTCCACACTGGGACGTGGGATGGGGACTGGAATTGCGAAATAAAAATAAAATAAAATGTTTGCCCTGGACTTGCAATGATGACAACACAAGAGTTAAAAGCTGGCAGTTTAACACCCTAATGAAGGTGAACAGGATACGTACAGTGAGATGTATGCAGTGGAGTTTTTATGGACACCCATGGCCAGCGGTCGTCCGGCAGCTGAGGGTATCCCAGCTTGGTACTGGCGACCACGCGAACTTCGTACGAAGTGTCTGGATCCACATCTGCAATACAGGAAGGTCACAGGTCAAACATCGTGTGTGGGGTCGTCATTCAAATCATGTAGCACTATGAGCATGCTTCAATCCATAGATTTGGTGCAATGTTATTATTATTAATATTATTATTATTATTATCATTATACAAGTCGTGATATTAGTGAAAGAATTAGAATGCGACTCTAAACCCCAATTTTAACAAATAAAATGATTATGATATAAAGGCAATGTGAAGTAAAAGGCTATGAAAACTTGAAGCAAGAGCTTGTTAACACCTTTAAAACAAGTATGGAGTTACTTTCCTTGAAAAACAAATGTCCTAAAAATCTATAACATCACACAAAATAAATTAACACCTCATTTCATTTTGCACTAAGAAATATTAAATATTTCCGTAATCTTTTATTTTATTATGCTACAATTATTCTGCAGCAAAACACAACCCACCAGCTTAATGCCCCTTTGTCCAATGTCATCGCACTAAAAGCCCCCCCCCCCCCCTCCAAACCCAACAGCCAGACCGACATCAGACACGTTTCCACTGCCACCTACCTCTGATGTTGTAGAAGTTGTTGTCTCCGTCCACGGAGAACACCCACTCTCCGTACAGCTTCTCCACCGACATCTCGCGGTAGTACACCTTGTACTCTGTGACCACGCCGTTACACTGGTACGCTGGCATCGGCTTCCACTCCACGCGGATCATGCGACCCTGCACTGACAGCGAGATCTCGGGTGCCGCAGTGGGGACTGCAAGGGAGACAATTGTATCAACAATAATACAAGCACGTCTCTAAAAACAGTGACAGTATTATCTGTATCATTATTATTTTCAATATCACTGTTTAAAATAACTTTCCAAACAAACTTTCATATAAATCAGAAACCTAATTTTCAAGAAAGAATAGACTAAAAACATGACAAATGTGTAACGGTGGATGGCACGCTCTACAAATGCACATATTATTATTATTATTATTGATTATTAATTATCAGTATCACTATCATTATTATTATAAAACGAAAATGGACGCTTAACGATATATCAGCACATATCTCATATCTCAATCATACAAGGCATAAACGATTTCAAAAAGAAAAAGAAGACAAAAACAAAGATGTCCGCCAGTACGTACTGCTCTCCTTGGTGGTGACGTGGACCTCGGCAGACTTGGGACTGGCTCCCTTGGAGTTGAACGCCTTCACGTACGCCGTGTAGTTCATGTAGGGCTGCAGGTCACCGATGGTCGTGTTCAACACTGCATCATTACCCGTCTCCAGCTGCTGAATTTCCTTCCCTGAAAAAAATCACAAAAGCAGTCGATTGAAAAATGTGATTTCACTTTCAAATCCAACAGCTTGTATTGATGGAGGTAGAGAAATAATATAATAATATATAAGAGCTATTTTGTTATTTATTAGCATCACTGCAGAAATCTTTCACCAACACATGTATTATGGAGGTTATTTGGTTGCACAGACTTTGTTGTGAAAGGGTGGTCATCATATTGTAATCTAATTAAAATTAGATACAAAAGTATCGCTCCAAATATGTACTGACATACAATCAACAATGATCTAACACAACCCCTCTCACACGGCTGTCAGGACGACCTTAATCTCCGTACACTGAGACACTGGGTGCGCTCGATTGTGAGGCGCCAAAGTGATGCTTACGAGTTACCAATCTATCCCCCGAGACTTTCGAAAGTGAGCCTCTGATTGGTTAAGGTTTGGTTACGGTCAAAGGTCGTCCTGACGGCTGTGTGAGTGGGGTTGTGTTAGATTGTTGTTGAACATACATCAGTATATATTTGGAGCATTACTTTCATATCCAATTTTAATTAGATTGGGATCATATTGTAATGGTGCCTACCGTTAGATCCGATGACGTCCACCACGTATGTGATGACTGGGTTGTCAAGGGAGACCACTTTGTTCCACTGGATGAAGATCTGTGTCGCCGACAGAGCGCGAAGCTTGACACCAGTTGGTGGGGGAGGAGATCCCGCTACAACCACATACAACCACATGTTACCACTGTACATATGACAGGTACATACAACCACATGTGACGGCTATACATATGACAGGTACATACATTAATAGACTGTTGGCCCAAGCCATCTCCTAATGTTAAAGGTAGCATAGACAATAGAAAATTAATGCCTTGAAAAAATATCAGTTATTTGAATCAGTATTAGTAGTAGTAGCTAATATGTTTTAGTAAGTTTGTATCTGTAATTCTTGACAAAATAATACATAATCTAATTTCAACACTGCATTTGATAGAAACTAGAAAATGAGGACCTTTCATAATTGAACACAAATGTGTTCTTTAGGTTCATTGGAATTATGGTACGATAGAAGACAAATACAACTAGAAAACATGATTGAAAAGTTCCTAAAGACATAACAAATGTTGCAATTACTATTATATGTAATGTGCATGTTTTGGCGTCTGTACTCACTCCTGTCAAAGACCTTGAGTCTGGCCAGAGCAGACGCCCTCCCGATGCTGTTGTCGACCACACACTGGTAATATCCATTATGCTCTTCCTGGACATTGTAGATCACCATACTCTTGTCTCTGAACTGTTCAAACAACGCACCCAAATAATTAAATAACAAGGGAGACAACTCCAGCAGAGCTGTGGCCAAACACGAGACAGCATAGAAGACATGAATGAATGAATTAATTAATGGATCAATCAATGAATGTTTTACGTCACAGTAGGAATATTTCACCCATAGGCGACTACACATAATATACAAGTGCATCATTTCTCTGATAGCGAGTTTGAACTGAAGATGGGAGTGATTTGACCGATTTATTGCTAATAGTCGTTGCAGGGACATCTCGCCAATATGCAATGACCGAAGACGTAACATTTACGTGATATATTTTACAAGTTTTCGATGCGAGAAATGAACGCTTACCTCGACGTGTGTCTGCTCCTTGATGACCTCTCCGTTGAAATACCAGCGGATCTGGGCGGCGGGGATAGCAGCCTCATAGCCGCACTGGAAGATGACGACGCGAGCTCGCGGCCACTCCTGGGACTTTGGCGGCATCGTGATGACTGGTGCCACTGTGGGAGAAAGTCACCAATAACTAACTTGTGATGGGAGATACTTGGGGTTTAACGCTCTCCCTGCTGGATTAGGCACAGGTACAGCCCTTTAGGGAATCTCCAGTTGCCTCCAGCAGGGAGAGAATTAAAGGCATACAATCCTGCATTACATAATGTGATTGAGTCCTTCCAAATGATCCGCTATCGATAAATATGCTCATTTTAAGTTGTTGACATGTGACTTCATCCAAGTTACGCCATGTGCAAGAAACCTGTGCAATCCGAGCAGAGAAACCCTGTGATGAGTACGCCATGTGCAAGAAACCTGTGCAATCCGTGCAGAGAAACCCTGTGATGAGACGACTTCGCCAATTTCAAAACAAACGATTGTTTACAATTGTCAAGTAAAATAGCGTATTTCGATGGATTTTCGTGCATTTTCATCTCTGAAAGCGCATTTTCTTGCAAATATTGCCCTATATATATATATATATATATATTACATATGACCAATAATAAAAAAGGGGCATAGGTAAAATTCCAATAGGTGTACGAGTCCCTTTAATTGAAATTGACAACTCCACAAGGTATCCCCAGCTGCCAAAGTAGTACAACAGAAAGGACACTACGCTGGCAGTAGACAAGTGTCGACGACCTGCGACATGTTTGTGGACGTACACACGCCATATTCCACGTAGTACTTACTTTGAACCGTGAGCTTGGTGGAAATGCTGACGGGGTCGTAACCCTCACTGGTTGCCGTACAGATGTAGATGGCAGCATCGTCCTTGGTGACAGAACGTATCTTCAGGTTCCTGTTGCCAACGTACGACATGCGGTTCTCGTCCAGAGGTTTGTGATCTGTAGAAGCAGAGAATGGTCGTGAGCAGTCAGTGTACCTGGTGAAGTGGACATTTCTCAAGATCATCTTGGTCATGTATACTCAATCAATTATAGTGAGTGAGCGAGCGAGCGAGGGAGTTATTCGTTCCTCTATTTTACAGATTCTTCCATTACAATTTTGGCTTTGCAGCCAAAAATAACAATAAACATTTGATATTTTAGCAAGTCGTCCAGGCGCAATATAAAATAATAATTGGATATAATAAATAGTCGATTAACCGAAAATAAATATAATAGATCATTATAACGTATATAGTTAGTTCACATGAAATGTTCAGATTTGAATGCAATTATTTTCAGAGTATTATTGGTCAATAGCAGTAAGTATTATATAGTTAAAGGCATAATATCACAGATGTTTATGGTTGTGTTGGACTAGTTCTTAAACATTAATATTTTGATAACTATTGAGTACTGGGGACTAAGTACATCAGTAAATAACAACTTTTGGGTTGATAAATCAAGCGTAATTAGTCTCAGATCAAAATTTGTTTGTCCATTATACAGGTCAATCAACTGTGAGATTATGCCTTTAAGACTAGTACATTGTCAGTGGAAGATAATAAAAATAATTATTTTTATTTTCCAAAGTTAAGTTGAAAATTGGGTCAGCATCTATAAACCAGGATATCAAATAACTATGGCCTTAAGTTGATAATCTTACAGCATCTTGCTGTATCTCAAAGATCAATGATATTTAAATTTAAATATGGATGCAATGTATAGTTTAAATGTGAAAAGTATCTAATTGTTAAAAGAAAATAATGAATTGACGTGCTTGCTCATTTTATATTACTGTATATGGAAATCATTTAGACTATCAATAGTCTCGGAGGGTTAAAGTAAATCAATAATATATATAGGTATTATATGAAAGGAGCCACAGAAATTTTTTACGCTCTTGTTCTTCGGTAATCTAGACTTGCAGGTGAATATTTTGAATAGGAGTATTTGGATGAGAACAAGGTGTGACACACACTAGGAAATCATTATAGAAGAACAAAAACAACACATTAAATTTGGATCTTAATTATTCTCATCTTGATGATCAACATTAAAAACAGTAGTGAGTGAAGTATTGTGTTTACGTTACAGCGGGAATCTTTCACCCATATGTGATGGGGGGGGGGGGGGGGGGGG
>JAVCKX010031862.1:0-14405 GCA_034780695.1 Lepetodrilus gordensis | reverse complement strand
TCTCTCTCTCTCTCTCTCTCTCTCGCGCGCTCTCTCTCTCTCTCTCTCTCTCTCTCTCTCTCTCTCTCTCTCTCTCTGTCTCTCCCCTCAAAGTATTGTTTACAATTTCTCCAACAGGAAGACCCACTGCATGCACATATCAATTATGGCTGTACTGAGTACTGTGACACATATCAATACATATTGCCTCATGCTGCGGTGCACGGATTATTTGACCAATAGCCAGCTAGTGAGGCTATCTGTAATCGTTGTCCACAGCACGTGTCCTGCGCCATTTCAGAATATGTACATTAATGTCAGAACACCCATCTATTTCCATGCCACAGAGTATGTGTACTCTGCATGCTATCAACACGATACATCAACTATCATAGAGATGAGCCTGTCATGCATTTTAATACATATCACGAATTGTCATGATCAGACAACCATACCTTAAGATGAATTACGTGTACGGTTATTGTAATGATAAACACAAAGACAAACTACGTTCAAGCTTTTGTCACAGTCAAGATTAACTGATGGATTAACGTATTTTAGCTAACCATTAAGATATCTGGTTCTAAAAGTGCAACAAGGTTTGAGGCTGCATGCGTGTTAATATTGCTTTAACACGACCTCCTTGTCATGCTTGTTATCGTTGGGGCGACTATAAGTCCATTAACTACTGGTTACGTTGTGAATATCACATCAGTTAGCGCTCGCTAGAAGGAGATCAACCGTACGACTACACAATGCCCTGAGCCAGTGACCTCTTCTATACAGAAACACTGAGATGGTTGGAGGTTCTGACGGATATGTAAAGAGTCCTTTAACGTCTGTGGTCCGTGACTGCCATGTCTGCGATGGAGCCTCTACGGTGGCTGGATGGAGCTGATAGCCACGGGCACCGTGCCAGAACATCCAGAGTCCAGATCTGCAGACCCGTATACATGTATGTCATATCTCTTGGAACATATCACTGAACCATCATAATCCCGTCGGTATAATTGAATATGGAAATTATTGATTCGGCTAAACGTGCAATACATACGTACTACGACCATACCGGTGGTATAGTCTAACCATAACAGAAACCAATAACCACTTAAGTGTTGGGAGACTAATGCTTGATATGAACTTTCTGACCGATCCGCAGAGGAATTAAATCCTTCCAGGGCTTACTAAGGAGTCTCTGCTTAACTTGCTAACACGAAACACATGTCTATGATAATGTCGTATTTGCATCACATAGAGAATATACACAGAGTAGGTATCCGTTTGAAGGCCAGTCATTAGCATCAGTGGGGAACATATGTTCCAGGGGCTCCCTGTACTTCCAAGTACAGATACGAACCGTATGCTGCCTCTATGCTCTGTTGTGCTTAAGGCTGGGGCTTAAGCTATTGCAATCAAATGTTCCCATTATTCGCCTAATTAATATAATTCAATTTACTAACGTTCAGTACACGGAATATGTATCTCGTTACCAATATGAAAAACGCATTTTACACAGAAGAGTGTATCTACATTTAAGTATCCCACCTCCCTGCTGGAATAAGGTAAAGGCACGGCTCTTCATGGCATCTTCGGTTGGGGAGGGTTAAGCAATATTTATAAAGGTTTCATATTATACCGTCCAATGGAAATGAAATAATCGTCCAGGGACCATGTTACCGAAACTATCGTATACATAACGACATCGTAAGCCTTCACGGAGGAAAATTTGATGATCCAGAAAGAAACCAATTTTTCTCCACGAAGACGTAACGATGCCGTGACGTGTACGATAGCTTCGGGAACGTGGCCCCAGGGGTCATGTTACCGAAACTATCGTACACGTAATGACATCGTTAAGACTTCTTAGAGGAATATTTGACTCTTCCTGTATCATCAACATGGCATTCACAAACACCTTATCGATGTGTTACGTATACGATTGTTTCAAGAATACGATCTGTTCTGTCTCTCGTTATCACTTATCAGTATGAAAAACACTTGATATAGAATACGTTCATTAAAAATATATTTTCTAAAACAAATCACGTGAAGTTCAATGGAAATGTAATATTAGACAGATTGTCATACAATCTTTTAATGCACTTAGTTCCTGCAACAAACTTTACAGATGACCGAGTAAGGTTAGAATAGACTGGTATGCATTAATTAGATAAATAAAATAAAATGTTCTACTGTAGTATGACATTGTGTATATAGAGAGGATGCCGTTATTGTTGCTATCGCATATCAATTTCAAAGAGATTGTCGATACATAACAAAGCACCGCCTGTTAACCCCGAGGGCGAATACTAAACCAGTGACCTACTATGAGTGCGCGCGACCTGCTTGGTCTACTGCATAATGCACAGCAAGTGTTGCATCATGTACAGTAATAGTCTCAGGATTGCCTGCTTTAAACCATAGAACATTTCGATGTGTGACCATTTCCGTGATATGACTTTATTCACACGATCTCCTAACATTTCTTATTATCGCCCAGGTTCATACTGTGTCTGACGTTTGAAATAATCATGGCATTACATTGCATTATCATGTAATTGTTTAAACAGGTCAGAAGGTAAACTTTTAAATGAGGTTTTATCAAACCACTCCGAATTTAATAGTACCAATTCTATATTAATGAACGCAAATGTTTCCTACACATATTCTCCTCTATCCAACCCAATAATACTATAAAAATAAATGCAGTACTGCACAGACTATATTGCTCTATTAATAAGATTAGCTCATTCAACGATCTTGCCTTAATCTATCAGCAACGAAGTGAAAGTCATGTAAACGGTTCCTACGGTGTGAGCACTGAGCGGATTCTCTGCTTAATGCGGCAGTCCTTTGACACACTCCAATTCTCCTAAGATATGGTAAGTTTTCGTGCACTCACGCAACCAGCAGAACTCATTCCCAGGTAAAGCCACCTCAATGAAGAATAATTATCTCTGTCATGCGTAATTTGCAGGCTGAGAATCTCTCCGTTGAAGTACCGTCTTCACCCGACTCGTGTTCGTTGAACAATAATTGTCCTCCTATAAGAACGGCTTGCTTTCTTCTGTGCTGAATGCAGCCGCTTTTCATGCTTCGTTTAGGCCTACACTTTTCATGGGTCTCTTTAGTCACCCATCGTCAGCTTGGGTCGATTAGGAACTATTCACATTCCAATTTCTCTGACAAATATTGCACTATTCCAGTGGCATGTATAGGCCCTCAATCAGACCGCCAACATGGAAGGTCCTTACGTAGATTAGATTCCCAATGTGGATATGTCTTTACACGGATACTTAATGAAATCTAGACGTAGCTGTCCATTCGGTAGGTCTAGCATAGATCTTGCCTAGAATTAATATATTGCAGATAACTGAATACTTTCATCGCTACAAAACCAACAGCTTCGTCTATAAATGATTTTATTTTTATTAAAAACTGGTTCTCTAGCACGCAACGCGCATGATTCTATCTTTACCATTTAGTAGGTTTGCCAATGATCTATTGACGTTTAGGATAGATACGTGATATATAATTAAATAACTACTCTAAGGAATATAGCATGATAAGATAATGCATGGTACGATACATTAAAAACTAACTCATCTACTTTCAAAATGTATCAATTATATATCAATACTAATAGGAAAGTGTTAATAATATATCAACTAATAGTAGAGATAAGTAGAGAAAAACACTATCCTACATTTTTCATTTACATTATTTTAATAAGCATTATCCAACATAACTTTTACCATCCGATGAAAGAAACGTAGTTGCATATGAACATTCCTACTTGTGTTCAAGGAATAAATATGCTAGTAGGAATGTGGATCAGATACGAGTGCCTAATGCCTGCGCTAGTTGGCGATGAGAAAATATGTAGTTGGATGTGTGGCATATCAAGTCGGCCTAAAACATCTATCCACGACTAGTCGGGGATGGTTCGACGACGAGTCTGCACAGATTGGTGTTTGACGATCAAATTTTGTCCCAGTTTCATGTGTAGCTTATTATCCAGACGCGACGATACAGTCGGGATACAAAGCAGCCAATCACAATAGTCCTTGTCAACGACGTTTCATAGCAATGTTTTCGATTTTTAATGTTCTTTATATATATATTTTTAAAATTACTACTCTAAATGTCAAAAATCAATAAAAATCAAAATTGCGGTCTCTATATTCAATGGGTGTAATATATCAGGTGCTCGACGGGGTGGTCGCATAGGATCAGACATTCAAATGCTAACACAAATTGGACTGATACATCAGGGCTGCTGAGTAGGTGGGCATGGCTTCATTGAGAGTCGTCCACGTCCATCGGGCGAGAACTATTGGCACCGGTGACGTCACATGATGCCTTAATACCACTCTTACAACATTCGTTGCTGGCGCCGAGCTTCATGTCCTAGATTTGTATTCAGCTAAGTAGTATGCTTCAAAACGGCACTAAAAAAAAATATCCAGTTAGCATTTACAATTTATCCGCTTAGAGATCATTTTTCAAATCGTTGTCAACATATCGTGATACTCCTGTTAAAATAATCCATATCAAACTGGACAGGTATATGCAGCAGTTCGAATCGATATCGGAATATTCCTTATTTAAGGTGAACGTCAGTCACTTTAGCAATGGTGTTGGACAGAATATCATTACGTCCTCGAACGTTTTGCAGTTTATTATGTCTTGGCCTAAATGGATAGTCAAGATAATGTGTATATGATCCTGCTCATTTGACCCATGTTCTCATCAGTAGGAATCTACAGATAATAGCCCACTCGATATCACTGATTAAGGAAATATGTCCCGAATTAAATTTATGTTCATAGTTTCGAGCTTTAATATCACTTGGGTAATGTCTTCCGTAAAGACTCATATCGAGCGGGTTATTCAGTATTCTAGTCACGAGATCGTTTCCACACTATTATTATGAAGACACAATTCCAAGCAAATTATGTTATCTTACTGTGCCATTATATTTAACGGACATTTACAAAAGTATGTTCAATGTTCATTGGTACTTTCCAGTATGGCTATGGAGTGAGGCTGTATACCTAAATATATACATACATATATATCTAAATATATAACTATTAACTAAATAAGTAACTATATACCTAAACGTTGATGTGCAGTAATGTTGTCTGAGTACACAGCTAAGCATTCACATATATAATCGTGAAAGTGAGATAGGGGTACAATGAAAAGCTAAACTACGCTAGACTAGCGCACAGTGTTATAGTTAACTACGTCAGACTAGCGCACAGTGTTATAGTAAACTACGCCAGACTAGCGCACAGTGTTATAGTAAACTACGCCAGACTAGCGCACAGTGTTATAGTAAACTACGCCAGACTAGCGGACAGTGTTATAGTAAACTACGCCAGACTAGCGCACGGTGTTATATAGTAAACTATGTGTCAATCTTTATAGTAGACTATCTATGGCAATAGCTATTGCCTGGCTGTATAGTAGACTGTGTCTATGACGGTGACTATTACCATACTTTATAGTAGACTATGTCAGTCTACATCTAACTCAGAGACTATTGCCATACTTTATAGTAGACTATGTCAGTCTACATCTATCTCAGAGACTATTGCCATACTTTATAGTAGACTATGTCAGTCTACATCTATCTCAGAGACTATTGCCAAGTTTTATAGTAGACTATGTCAGTCTACATCTATCTCAGAGACTATTGCCAAGTTTTATAGTAGACTATGTCAGTACAGTAATGCTTCAGCGTCAGTTTGCTTGGTTTATGCTGTACGACTAAAACCATTCCAAGCCATAACGGTTAAAGTGAGGTCAACAAATCAAGAACGTCTATTTAAGAAGTTGTTATCCAGGGATATTTCCCTCAGCAGATATTTCCAAGAGTATTTGTAAATTGACTATGCACTCTTGGATTGGATCCATCCTGGCATTTCAAATCATATCCCGGGGCCAAAATAAGTGACAGCAGTATTTGTATGACATAAAAACGCATTAATATTTAATGTATTCGTAGAAACATACACCTTTGGAGGCGAATAAACAGACACAGTTCAAATATAGCTGTCTCCACATGTACACTGGTTTAGCTGGTAGATGTATAGAATGATGATCAGCACCATCACTAACACAGCATCTCGCTGATTTCAGTGTAAGTTTGTGTAGTAAATTCAATACATTGTAACATAGTTGAGAGCATATAATATATCAAAGCTAAATTATTGTATAACCTTAAAGGCATACGATAATTTATTTCGATAGTTACTTTTTTTTGCATCAAATTCGAATATATTTTGAAATATATATTGATATATATATATTTCAAAGCTAAATTATTGAAGAGCCTTGAATCCATGTGATAATTTATTTCGATAGTTACTTTTTGTGTGTGTGCAATGTAAATTATCTAGAGCAACCCAAACGGTCCCTGTATCGATCTGCGGTAGTAGGTAATTATTCACGGTACCCGTCTGCCAATATTCATTATGTGAAAGTTGGCCCTCGTCTGTACATTTGACTTCATTGGCATTACCAGCTGTTCGCTGCTCTCAAACCTGTATGTCAACTTAAAAATTACCCAGTAGGGGCACTAAAATGGACTAGTTATCGTTTTCCGCGAAGCGCAGAGGGAGTTTGGAACCAGTTTTATCACCGAACGCAGACACATTTTGGACTTCTCGGCAAAGTTAGAGTGATGATAGGCGGTGTTTAAAAACACCTCGCCGTAAATACTTGACCTAGTTAATTGTCATGGGGATTATTCCCTGAAAATATATACATTATGCTTGCAAAAGTATTGTATTTTCAACTAGCAACGGCACATACATGTATCATGCTATTCAGATGTATATCACGGATCAACAACCTGTGTTAGCCATATTGCACGGTCAGTAATAATAGCATTGATTGTATGACATCGAGCAAGTGAGCTACGAACCCCTTATAGCTCTATTTTCCTGAATTATGGCCATCGTTGAGCGCATATGAATAATGCATACCTTTTAACACAGTTAGCCATCTGCTTGGTATCATTCACGCGGTTTGAAGTCAAACCTAGCCGAACATTTATAAAATGAATTTCGTGATACACGGCAGTCGTGTTTAATATCACATCTGATATGATCTCATCCATCTATATAAACGTATTCTGAACTTGGAGCACCGGTGTAGTCCATCTCTAGACTAAATCAGATTATGTAGATTCCACATCCAGCAAATAGGTCTTCATTGCTGGGAATTTAGTCAACAAAACGGCCTGATTGGAGTTAAGTTGACCGGGGCATCAGTATGTAAATACACATTCACGTGGGATCTACTAATCGACTGACGTCTCCAATAGTACTACGTATCCGTCAGGTAAATTGAGGCTGCTAACCAAGTATAGAGATGGACTCAATATTGGAGGCAAACCAAACACTAATACTGTAGACAAACCGAACACTATCCTTGATGTTTCCTGGTAAACTAGATGAAACACTAACTCTGAACCAATTGATGGTCTACCATAAACTATTTCTGAGAAGGGAACGCCTGAATGTTTCAGCTGCATGATCAATATTCTAGAAAATAAAGTGACCAATGAATATACTTCTACAGAGTTCTCAATAGCTGCTTGTTCACTGTTGTTAGAGTAGCAATACATCTATACTTAAGTTAAATGTTTTAATTTATTTTATACCAATGAGTCTTAACAGATTAGTTCCAACTATGCAATTGGGATTATATGGTATAATTACTACATACATATATTGAGTTTCCTATTTCCAAAGTAATGTCTATTATAATGTCTTCCTGGAAACTAACGTGGCTTCTACAAGTCTCTCCAAGACAGCGATACCAGCTAGGAGATTGAAAGGTGTATTGATACAATGCTTTATCGTTTCATCAGAATTCGAAAGAAACACCTCTGAGCCATAGCTACGGAGGCGGGTAGGTGCCAACACTGAGCGTATATTTATGTTTTTATTGTACATACTTGAACCAAATTAACCATGCATTCCATTCTTTAAGACTCCGCTCATAAAACCAAAGGGTTGGCAAGCTTCCGGTCGCGGGGTCATGTTGTATTGGAAAGCTACGCATCCACACCAGCATAAAGGCTTCACTTTACACATAAAGCAATCCATTTCATGTGTAAGTGTGTATATAGCGCATCCATAAAGTATCACAACGATGCCGGGTTTCTTAGATGTCCTAATACCGTATACCTCTCGGGGGAATTCACCCCGTTTAATTTTATAACGTTTTCTGCGGTTTTATTATAACGAATGTTGTTAGTTCTATTTTGGAATTTATTTCTATTATGCAAGTGGCCGCGTCAGTACCTGATACTAAACATGGTGTTAAGGACTTAGTTCCGTCAAAGGATTCGTTAGTTTCATGTGACAGCGCATGTAATATAGCGTATGCAAAATATAGAGAGAATATTCTCCTTCAACCTGGATACCGCTAAATCAAATGAGTATGCGTGCGTATCCGAACATGCCATGTCTGCAACGAGCAGAATAACATTTAAAGTTCCAACATTTCTGACATTAATTACTGACTATTCCATACAGACCGTCAAAACTAGTTTTTTGTCACAAATCGTGATGGAATAATCGAAGAAATTTCCAACGATGATACATAATGATGCTTCTTAATTTGAATCCATAATGGATATGCATGTGCAGTATCTTCCAAGGCCGCGAAGTAGAAATATGGGTTCTATAAATGTAAATTAAACATGGCACACGTGCCTCTTCTGTAGAGATGGTGATTTCCCTGAGGCCTTGTGTCAACTTCTGAGTTAACCAAGTGAAAGTCAGCCAGGGATGAGTTCAATACGATATGGAATAACTAGGAATACCAACAAACAAAAGTACCTAGGTTTATTTAATGGTATTTAATGGTATCACGATCAACCAAACTACGTGAGTAAGATAAATTCCATGAAGAATTTAATTATGAGTATGCAAGCAGTTTGAAGACCCCAAATCCATTAAATATTGTGATCTATTTTCAGTGTACACTGCATGTGATGGTCATCAAAGTATTGCATTAATTTATGAAAGCATTAGCCAGGAATGAAGACTGCTTACAATGACGTATTTTGTAGTGCCATACTGCTAGCACTGACACTTCTGAGCAAAGCCATTTTTAGCGACCATGAGCTATGAAAATAGTCAAATCATCTACTTTCAAATGTTTTATCCATATTTTAAACATCATGTCTCAGCAAATATCATATACATTATTATTAGCCGGTTGATGGACATGAACTTTCCGTACTGTCGGTACTACTGAATACCCCGTGTAACTTATATAGTCCGAGGACTCGACTCATGGAATATGAGAAAATATATATTTCTTCATCATCTCTACAATGTTCTCAATACTAACTATAAGACTTTGGGTCCGTTCCACAGAACAATCTTAGCGCTACAACAGTTGTAACTCCGGTACATTAACATGGAGTTGTAATTACAACTGTCACGAATGTTGTGTTACGGGTGCTTGGTATCTATATATTTAACACGAGTTGGTTAGTTCTTTGCTTTCGTTCGATAGTCGGATTCTTTCAGCGTTGTCATTCACCGAGCAGATTGTGCTCCTTTTTTTCTGGTAGACTTGAGACTGTCAACTTATATATCACACTCATTTACTTGACATATTGATGTATTTATGACTATCAAATATAATATGTTTACGTAAGAAGCTAATGCACATCAGCATGTCTTTATACAAATAGCGTGTGACAGTTGTCTAATATAGACTTACCGTATATAGACAGTCAGCAACCTCTGGAATTTGTTTAATATAATAGACTGTCCCTAATTCAGTATATGCTATTATTTTGACGAATCAGACATTACAAACAGTACACATACTCAGACGATGTATGGTTAGAGCTTCAAGCACCAGCTGAACAGATAAATTGTCTGTCAAAGTGAGCCAGTTTAATCGATTCGATGCCGTTTCTGAACAAGAGTAGACAGTTATTGTATAATGGATAGGGCTTAGTTACTAACTTGAGATCCGAGCAAATAAGTCGATGGCGCGAATTTTGTATTCTGGTAATGCTGTTGTCTTCTAGAAGAAAGCCAAGATACGTGTTGTTGTAATCATATACTGCATCGTCTCCACGCCATTGGGCACATTCTTATATAAATGCTGAATGTTTTTATAACGTTGAAGGGAAACAGAAAAAGACTAATACATTTCTAGGACATACGTTAACGCCTCATGGGTACATATGAACTATTATCCACCTACACTATGGACTGCATAGCAAGTAGGGACACACGACGCTTCAGTGCGCATGCGTGCAATCAATGATAAGCAATTGCATTCTTACTTCTATCGATTTCATTATAATTGGAGAAGCCATATTTGCCAGTATCACATTATTTGAAGATTGGAAATTCATACCACAGAGTTTATCATATAAATTTTAATAATTAACATATACAATTTAATAATTGAATCAGTAATCATTATTGCAAGTCCTCTCTACCAAGATATATGCATTACTTATTTAAGTAATCGGTAATATAAACCATGTATTTCTGCATTGCAGATTTGATATTTTATTTTATGACGAATATAAGTCTGCAGATGAAAGTTATTAGGGAAAATGAATGGGTACTTAATATTTATCACGTAATTTAAGTACATAAACTACCCGAAAAGCAGTTGCTTGCACATTAGACAAATAGGTCAATTACTAGTAATTGTTCTGTGCAACACAGGAATTGATAGGCAACACAGGAATTGATAGGCAACTGGGAGTTAGGAGATTGACCACCACGTATAGCGCATTGACATTTATATACCATTAATGTTGAAGGAACCACACGAGTTATTTTAGATTGGCTTTAATACTATTAATCCCGGGTTATCTGCGGCTGCATTTGTGGAGTGGTATGACCCCACTTCTACGTCATCATGTCCATCCTCTGCCCCCAGGGTGATCCGCTTGAACTATTATGACCCTGAGTATTTGTATTGTATGTATGTATCTATGTACCATTACGAGTAGTTGGTAGAGGGTGCGTCACGTCAGCTTTTGTTTGCCTCACTTGCTTCCGTCCGATGACGTATGCAGTGTCAATGGATATTGGTATATAACTAAACTAGCCTATTATTGAATTGTAATTAATTAGAAATCTATAATGACATGTACACGAAAGCCTAGACCATAATAGCCCCTGCAACTATATAATTACTATCCTTTGTACATCGTTTTCTTTGCGAATAACAGTACGAATACGTTAATGCGTATTTTGAATTAATGAAATAAAAACTAATATACTTAGGGATTAACCGAATTTATACTTAACATGTGTATTTATGATATCATAATTTAATAAAAAACAGGAAAGTATGCTTTTCATAGACAAACAAAATGACATGAGGAAGTCTGTTGTAACAAACCAAACGTCGTCTCTCTTTACCATGCTTTACATAGTATTTAATTGTTTAGTAAGAATAACTATGAAACAACCTCAGTTCAGCCAAAGGCATAGTAAAATACCTCTGGATTAAATTAGAATAAGATGTAATCGCATTAAAGTAACGAATATATTTAGCATTGACAATCAATGAAAATATTCCTTCATGGCGAGCGATGACATGGCATGTGTAATTTAGATCAATGATCTAGCTACACGTAGTCTCGTAGAAGGAAAGGTAATTAATACCCGCCAGTATAATGCCGACGAACACTTTGCTATTTCTCGTTTATTCTCACTTTCCCATACAGAAATATTCATTAAGTCAACATTAACACATTGTATGTTCATTGATGTATTCTGAACAGCGCTGGAATGTCTTTGCAGTGGAACAGATAGCCATGCTCTCCGTGTGTCTCACTGTAAATCTGTAGTGTATATTTAATTGATGCAATGTCTCGTCAAGAATGAAGACACATCACACACACACACACACACACACACACACACACACACACACACACACACACACACACACACACACGACTGTATTGGGATTAACACCATTTTGGCTGATCTGATTTTGCTGGTCTTATATATTTGCGCCCCAGTTCCGTAGAACCAGTTTAATGTCGCCGGATGACCATCTGCGCCATCTGGTCTGATGCTGACCGCCGATCCTGTGACATGGGGGAACTCTCGGACTATACATAACACTCAGTGTTGTATTAGTTAAGACTAACACGTTAAAGTTCTTCATTTTCTATTGGGATGGTGTGGGTGAATAAGCACCACGAGTACTCCCACCTCTAATGTATCAAACAATGTAATCATTACCAATGCATCAATTTACCAAATTCACTCCCACAAGAATCGAGCTCTTCCGGAATTGTTATATATGTGTGTGGAAATGTCACCTCAATAAGCTGTGTCCTCCGCAGTAGTCTGTAGATAAATACCACTCCTGGGTTTGTATATTTCCACGTAGATTAGGCCCAGTCAGATCAGGGTAATTTACTACGTCAAATGAATGTCATCACCTTTGCCAGACAGACAGGTGGCGAATCATCAATTGCTCATAGTGTACCACATACAACATGTGATCTCAGTCAAGCTTTACATTATCAAAAGTTGGCTGAGACAGATATAGCCTATATGATAGGTAAACGTGTTATGTTATTAATACCCCTTATTTGAATAGTTTGAATAGTTCATAGCACATGCTCTTCCCGAGGTATCGTAAGGTATATCCTGCTTCATGCTCAGGATTGAATAGCTTTACCCACCAGCTTATAGTAGTTGGTCATGCATGCATCATTTGGACCATTTTACGGATACTTACAATTACCTACAGCCGTAAACCTACGCGCACTACCATGCACGGTAACATGTGACACTCAAGATGAAACATCATCATTACACGATGTATCACCATTGACTAATAGTATTCAATATTAGTATACACATCTTCCAATACAGTCTGGATACTGTCTGGTATGTTATCCTAACGACATCTCCTGTCTTCAGTACTGAATTGGTGCGGGAAGTCAAATGCCAGACACATTAAGTATCTCCACTTGCTCTGTAATTATAGGTGTCTAAGGTGGTCAATTTCCATTATATATGACCACGGACATTATACTTACTAATCATACGACTATTGGTACCCGTCTCTCCTTGATCACCGGGTCTGGTATACCGGTAGGCCTATTGCCTACCACGTTGATCAGTAACTCTCTGCATTATAATGAACACGTGTAGAATAGTTTTCCCCCGGGGGAATTGAACGTCGGTGTACATACACAGCATTCTTCACATGATGGATTGAGAATAGATCGTGTTTGAGCTATGTACCTGTTTGTGCAATGTGAGACTATGAGTGAGTTGGGTTTTATAACTATAATAAAAGCATGTCACGGAATGTTAGCAATGTCGTAACGGGAGGGAGAAGATACGTAAATATACATGTTCAAGAGTCATGCATGACATCGATAAGCTAATGGCAACTGTGAAATGAATCCTGTTACGTACATATATATATATATATATATATATTTTTTTTTTTTAAACGTGTTGTATATTTTTCTTTCGTATTGTATATTTTTCTTTCCGTTCGAAAACTTTTCCGGATATTGAAAACCAATGCGGAATCAATGGCGTGTATGCCATCATGATTAGAACAAATATGTGTCCATCATTGGTTCCGGAAACCGGCTTCACGTATTGAAAATAGGTTCTTGGATTGAATTATATTACTTTACCGTTTATCATGCGTTGTGGGTGGATGAGGGGGGTGATTGTTTTCAGACATTATTCCTATCTTTAAAAGTCATCAATGTAACTCAATCCAAGCTTCTCCAAGATCTACAATTAATTTAACGTTAAGATATACTATAGAATTTCAAACTGCCACAACAACGATCGGGCGTATCACTAAACTATACTGTTTTCTTTTCAGGCAATGCATCCCCTGAGATCAGAGTGAGGGAACCCCATTTTACAACGTTGTCTGGTTCGGTTACGTGCAAGAGAGGCGAATTGGCTATACTATACTGTTCAGTGCAGAACCTCGGAGAAAGAACGGTAAGCATATGTAGGCGTTTGTAATAAGCTCGCTATCCTGCTGCTTTCTACCATCCACACCTCGAGGGGATATTTCCATGCGAAGACGATAGCAATTCCAACTACGGTTAACGTGTTAAAAATATGGGAATAGTCACGCACGATGTATACGTAGTATGCATTAGCGTTACAGAAGGTGGTTGTATTGTCATATTGGATGGGTCCGTGAACGTATGAACACCAACAAACGTGATAAATAATATTATTGTTTTTTACATTTCTTTAATATATCTCTAATATAATACGTTACGGTCATTGGTATATGTATGAAACATCATCGTGGCTTAACTGTGACCTGGATACGGGAAAGCATAGGAGTATGCACAATGTTATATCCTGATATACAATACTAGTATATCATATTGTTTCATA
>JAVCKX010031643.1:0-14408 GCA_034780695.1 Lepetodrilus gordensis | reverse complement strand
AAGCTCTCTTAGCCGCTAAGGGACCATAGCACTCTCTTAGCAATGTATTAGCTATCGGCAAAGAGTGTGATGTGGTCCCTTAGCGGCTAAGAGAGCTTCGAGAAACGATACCCTGGATGTTTTAAGTTTCATATAAAAATATTCTTATTTAAAAGTACAACCTAATTAAATGTAAAGTCTGGATTCGTTCCCGCTATTCTGCCTCAGCAAACACCTAACAACATTTAATTGAAAAACAAATAAATTAACAGGTTTACCTTCCAGTCAATACTTTGCTGATGTCGCGTTGTACTTTTAACTTGTAAAAGAATATTATGTTTTCATAGTTGTCTAAATTAATAAAGGTTATGTTACTTGTAAGGTATCTATATCGTCCCCAACGTTAACACCAGTATAGCCTACACATTCATACTTAACCCTCTCCCTGCTGGATTAGGCACAGACATTGCTCATTATGGCATTTCCGGTTACCTTCAGCATGGAGATGGTTAAATGCGATGCGCATATATATATATATGCATCGCATTTAACCCTCTCCATGTCGGTTTATTGCCCTCTCGTCCGTTACGCACATGCTCTACGAGCCCTGCAACGTATTTATTCAGATTCAGGTACGCTTGGACCAGCCAGACTTATAAACAAAATAAATCAATTGCAGATCAGACGAAAGCTAAAATCCTATGTTTAACTACGGGCGAGAGTCTGTCTACAAGAAACATCATACGACACGAAATCGCAGAAAAAGAGCATTAATCGTACATTCGTGTCCATAATTGCATAATGGCTCTCAGACAATCCCAACGAGCCAGTGGAACTTACAAAACACTCCTGTAAATACATTTCCTTAACATCTTTCTTTATCATGATCAGGGCATCGGTTATCGAAGCTATCGTATCCACTACTAGACCATAAGTACTCTCGTAACCGGTCTTGTAACCACTAGTATCATGTTATGGTACCACAACTTTACGAGTGCTTCGAGAAACGATACCAATGTTGCAGCATGATTTGCACTATCGTATGGACATAGTGTTTTACTATATATTAATAAAGTCGTTAGCTTCCATCGGACAATGTCGTATATCTTCATGGAGTATCGATCTCGTTTATCCAATAGTTGCTGTAGGCAACCGGAGATGCCCTAAAGTGTAATATCTGTTCCTAATCCAGCAGGAAGAGGGTTAAAATGGTCGCGACCGCTATAACACGAGACCCATTTACGAGCGGATTACGGTCTCGTAGAAGATACGAAACCACCATGAACGGATGCCTGTTCCCTATTCCACCGAGCGATCGTAGCGCTACATGAGTAGTAACTTCACGTATTTTATCGTCTTCTTTTTTGTTTGTTCCCTTATTTTAAATTTTAATTTCTATGTATTTTAAATACATGTATTCCAGCAAATACAAATATATAAACAAAGATATGGTACAACCATACCAACTTCCTGTTAAAACGTATCTATAGAAGTTACGATTCTCCTATTAGTCCAGTCATATAAAGGTTTAGGTCCTGCAAAATTGTCAGAAAAGGTTTTTCAATGGAAGTTTGCTCTTTGATATGCCCACATGAATGCTACAAAAGCTAACCAAAATCTGACTTGGGGGAAATACCTCAAATTAGGATTGTTACGGTCTCATAGTGGAGACGAACCCGTCGTGAAAATGCTCTTGGAGACCTTCACTAAATTGTCATCTCTTATGCTGTTCCAGAGAATGCTAGTCGCTATTGCACAGAAAAGGGAACATGGCTGATCAACCCTCTGACCAACACCACGTGGACCAACTACACCACGTGCATGGCGGAAGTCTTCGACCACGAACTGTCCGCGCTGGTCGTGGTAAGTTCATCCGAAAAAAAATCCGAATCATCCGGAAATACCCGAATCCTTTGCAATTGTCATCTATGTCGCCGTGGCTGTAATGGTTTTTGCTGTATCTTTTTTTTATATTAACTTGAACATACAGGTTATGGCAATCGTAAAAGATACCATCACTACCGCCACCACCACTGCATAGTATTAATATTATAATTATCGGCAACATCATCATCATCAGCAGCAGCACCACCACCACCATCATCATCATCATCACAATCACAAATACCATTATCATGTTAGGCCTATGTATATAGTCATCATAGCTGATCACAATCATCCTCATCAACATCGTCTTCATCAGCCTCATAAATATCAGTATCGTCATTATCAATATTATCATTACGGACACTTATTCATACAAGTCATGTTATAATTTATAATGAAGAAAATTATTTCTGAACTATTAGTTAATCTCCATTACACAGCACATGCGCGAAGCTCAAAAAGAAGGGGAGGTTGAAAAATACATATAGTAACTTAGCATTAGTGGTCTGTGTGGACACACATGAAATAAACAATTATAAAATAGTAGATATCTACCATTAAGATGCATGGCCATTGTACCAATAAACGAATTAATTGATTGATAGCATGCTATAGTACGTATTTAAATTATGAAATGTTTTCTTTTCCTTGCAGGCCCATATGGGAAGCATTCGGCCTATGTATAACATCGGTTATGGAATTTCCTTGGCGTCGCTGGTCTTAGCTATTTTTATAATGTTGAGTTTCAAGTAAGTATGCCTTCACTGGCTAGGGTAATACGTTGACTGATTTATACATACACACTATATAGAGTATGCCTGCGGAGCTTGAAGTCATTATTTAAACTGATTACACTGATTACTTAATTTATTATTTAAAAATTATTAGTACAAACATGCCGCTATATGATATCATTTTATATAATTCTTATTTATGGAATGAAACATACAAAATGACGATTAAGTATTAATACCCCCAGAATATTGTTTATTGAAGTCCACTAGGACTGCGCTTTTATTGTTTTATACATTGATTAATGTTGTACAATAATACGAATTTATTATGACTAGTATTGAATTAATATATACTAAGCAATTGACATGTATATTCCAGTATTAATGATGATAAATTGTATAAGTGCACTACGAATGAGTCTGACTTTTTCAAACCGCATGTACGTCTTCTATTATTTAAAACCGTTAACGTACACGAAATTGCATTATTTAATGACGTAACTATCAGAATACAGTCGACAGTTGTCTACTTTCCCCACGGAGACATACGGGCAACCTGACATCGGTGGCCATCTTTAAGTTTCCGTAATGAACCGATAAAGCAAGAAAACTTCAGATGTCCGACATGTTTATCCTTCAGGCGACTGCGCTGTGCTCGGAACACCATTCATCTAAATTTGTTCGTGTCCTTTGCCATGAGGGCGTCGATTTCATTCATGAAAGAAAACCTGCTAGTGAAAGGCCTCGGATTTCCGCGGGATGTCCGAGAATATCCTTCTGGTCACATAGAGTTCCTGAAGGACGGAACGGTCGGTACCATATTGTTACACGTAATTAGTTTTCAGGGAAGCAGTATACTCACGTATTTGACCAGGTCAGGGGTCATGAAAAGTGATCAGAAGGATCTGTTGCTTGTGATCAGAATATAAATGTCGGTTGAGATCCGAATTTAGAGTTATGCCCCTTGGCGAGGTCATCAGCTATTTTGAATACTTTGAAGGTTGATGGACAATGTGTGTGTTTATCTTAACTGGAGGTTTGTGTAGAATGTGTATGTCCATATATGTCCACCATTCGAGTCATGTACCGATAAGACTAGTCCTGGTCAAAGACGTTTCGTGGCAATGTTTCGATTTTTAATTATTTGTGGCCATTTTATTATTTGTAAATCAGTATAAATCGGGAAAATTGCCACGATACGTCTTTGACAAGGGCGATAGGACAAGCTATATACGATAGGATAGGATAGACGAATTTGGTAAACCTTTCCACAGGCCAATAGTTCTTCAAATCATAAATTGCCATATATCTACAGGGGCGGATCCAGACTTTCAGGTTAGGGAGGGCTCAAAGTGTATTTTATAGGGGGCTCATAATTTCACCATAATACATAATATATGTTTATAGAACAAATATTCCAATTCTAGGGGAGGCGCCAGCCGGGTGAGACCCCCACATTCCCCCACCCCCCTGTATCCGCCCCTGATCTACAAGGAAATAAGATTCGTATATAACGCTACAGTCGTTCTGTGGAAGAGCACGATTATTAATTCAAGTAGAATCGTATATTATTTGTGCAGTATAGGCCCGTCAACGGCTGAAAATGACACGAGTCAATTACATTATCAAATTAGGGACAGCCTGTCATTGTTTTCCATGCTACACAAATTGCAAAATTACTAGATCTTCATCTCGATAGAAATTGCCAATCGGAATCAGCCCGCTCGCCAACTATACTAATTATTTCTGACTCGCCTGAGACAGTTTCCGTTCCATAAAGTCGATATATGATTGCCGATAGCCATACGCACTTTGCACATCTTAGAAGCAAAGAGACGTATTTAATGCACTCGTACTAAGGTATTGTACCATCATATAACGTCAGTTAAACATGGTCATAATTAAGTTGTCTTTGATAAAATGGCAATTCTAAAAGCCCATTCGCATGGCTATTTAGTATGATAAATGGTATTACCTCAAAGGAATAATTCTACATGGTAAATCCAATATTTATATCTATTCATGAATTCAACAATGTTAAGACAATTTTCGTCAGTCACATTTCCATATAGGCCTGGTAAGTGGTGGGTACAGCACGTAAACTAGTGCAAATGTGTTGATCTGCGCTTCGCACTTACATCACTACACATGCAATAGACTGTATCCACAATAGCCATGACGTAATTTTGGAACAAAGGTTTTTATAAACTGGTTTTTATTGAATGCGCAGTTGGATGAGTTTGCCGCTTATCCTCGTAGTAGTCGTCATTATTAGGAGCCTCCCTGTACCCGGAAGACAGTTTCACAATGAGGCTCCCGCCATTACTTTCCAGCCCTATTATTCTCAATTCTTCTTCATTGAACTCATACATATGCGTCAGAGGGTTTCTTAAAAATTCCGGACGACCGATTTTTTCATCAAGCTGACATCTAAAGTATATATGAAGCAGGAAACCGACGGACAAACAATTGAATAATGGTGCTTCACCCTGATCACGTAGTGGAATCCAGATCACACTGCTGACAAATTAATGTTGTATGAAACTATCCAGGGGTGCGTTCAATCAGCACAGGCCCGCTGAGTAAGTCGCTTAGCTAAACCGGTTCCCTATCCTATGTACGGTTCATGCGATTCTTGAGACAGTGGCTAGTTTGGTAAGCCGCTTGCACGCGCTTGTGTCTTTGAACGCACCCTAGGAGTTAGTTTTAAAACAGGACTCTTACAAATACCTTAGATTTCGAGGAACCCAATCCGGAACATTACTAATTACCAAATCCCACTTACTTACAATCCCACCACTTACCAAATTCAGTATGATTTCGGATTTGATTTTTCTAACCTTGACGTAGTTTTCATATCGCCTAAAACAAATATTTGTTATAGATTCTGATGTTTCATCGTTTTTCTTTTATTTTATTGACAGCACTGGGAATGCAAACTGTTCTTCACATTCTTTAACTATGTCCTCGGTGCCAACTACATGTGGCTGTTTGTCGAGGCTTTGTATCTCCACACGCTCATCACATTCGCCGTCTTCTCGGAGAAGTCTGGAATAAAGTGGTATATTATCCTCGGATGGAGTGAGTTTTTTACCTTTTCTTTTCTCTATGTTCCTTCTTTTTTTCTTTTTCTTTTTGTAATTGTGGGGTTAGCGACGCTTTCAATGTCTGTCACGTGGGACTGTCAGCTTATGGCGGAAGGAAACCTGCAACAACCGTAGCACTGAATGTTGAAGTCAACCTGTGAACACCGGCTGGTACTCATAAACCTGTTAGCACTGATAGACCAAGGAGAGTCAGTTTTACCAAAAATCTGACAATAGACAATAGACACCAACTTAAATTTTACGTCACGGTTCAAGAAAATACCAGACTAGCTGCTATATGTAGCGCATCGTGTATAACATTGCCTAGGTTCTCTTATATTCCCAGTTGCTATGTTATGCCCGTGTGGCACAACGGATCTAGTATCTGTGGGACAGCATATTCTGTTTTGACGTGTTTGTTGGTACCCGTCTTATAGGAACAATAGCAGCGTCTCAAATAGAAAATACCCGTTTTTCTTCGAAGGTCGTTAGCTGAACCAATCAGCTTCAGTGTATGTTGACACACCTCCCAAAGAGATGTTGACCATATAACAGAATAGTATAGACTCTAGAACGTTCTTGTCTTTTACACAATGAACATATATTAGTATATAAGTGTATGTTTTTTTGTTTTTCTGTTTTGTAATCCATGTGCATTAATTTCCTTCCATTTGTTTCCAGTGCTGCCATTATCATTTGTTCTTCCATGGGTTATAGTCAGAGCTACCACTGAAGACACATAGTAAGTGATCAACATCCGGTGCTGCTCTATCGTGACAATGAGCAATCAATCGAGACAACCTCGCGTCATTTCCGATTTGTTCCGGTAATCATTCGGGCCTAGATGTAAGGTTTCCATCTTTTAAATATTCGAGAACTCTTGCACTGTTCGATGCCAATCACCCTTTTCCGACGTCTACAAGAGGATGAGGTTCCGGAAACTGCCGAGAGGTCTCGAATGCCAGTTTCGCATATTGAATTATTATGTATAGAACAGACAACGGGAGTCACTGACCTCAAATGAATTAGCATAATGGTCATTATGATAATAATAATAATAACAACACATGAATAATACAAATAATGATGATAATAATAATAATAATAATAATAATAGATATACACTGTATATATTTATTAAATTTGAAAATATCGGCAATTTGATTGGTATGAGAATCTCATGACACTGACGCCATTACGGAAAGCTTCCATCCGGGTCTGAACGTACATTTTAGATAACTCGTAGATGTTCTGATTGAATACAATGATGATGTATTACAAACGGGGATATTGATGTATTGATAAAGTATTGATTACATGACACATAGTATTTATCCTATGTTAATAAATCACCCAATATCTATGTTTATTATTATATACGACCTCCTCACATCTGTAACGGGCGTTTGTATTTGTTCGTAACAGAAATACCTTTGTAAATGATCGTCATTTCCATCACGTTCGCGTTTCTACACATGGCATGTAACTTCGTTATATATTACGCCCTGTCCATTACGGTGTGGGTGCTCTGCCTATAGTATTACCAGTGGACGAATCAATATACGAACATTAACCTACATCTTCCAAGAAGCCGGCGTACATTAGTGTAGGCATGTCCATATTGACCATTGACCAGATTGACCATGTCCCCTTCTCTTTCAGTTGCTGGAACATGCACGAAACACAGGGGTATTTCTGGATAATGAACGCTCCCATCATTCTATCCCTCATGGTGGGTATATATATATAAGTGCAGCTGAACTAAACAACGATTCCAATAAATGCTTTAAAAAGGCATACAGACTAAAGATAACTGACCTACTTAAAGGTCAAACGAATTATTACTTGAAATTACATATTTATATATATATATGTATACATTTGATTTACAGGTAGGTCTATATTATATTCAGCCGACTATTTAATTATGTTGTCCCTCTGGTTATTAATATGTTAATGTTGATTGAATTATTCGATAGTGCTTGAATATAGACAAGCATATAAATAGGTTTACACTGAAACAAACTATGATACTTGATTTAATATAGGACGTGGAATTTCCTCCCTCAATGAGTTATTTCCCTTTAGGCAAGAATCTAAGAAAGGGACAACATAAAAGTATTGGTTAGTAGGCTAGGCCTAGACAAATCAGTGATTTGAGCCCAGAGCTGCGTTTCATGAAATGGTCGTCTACTGTCGTCCTGTGTATCCTTTCACTAAGCTCTCTTATCCACTACGAGATCATAACGCTCTATTTGCTGATAGCTAATACACTGCTAAATGTGAACGGATACCCTGGCCTAAATCAGTCAGTGTTTTTACTATAGCAGGAAATGACGTATACTTCGAGTTACGCCCGGACTACAAGTACAATTTTCTGAAACAGGTAGTACTGTAGTACGGGCGTAAATCGGGGCGTAAACCGGGGCGTAAACCGGGGCGTAAATCGGGGCATGATCATTGTTTTCCTGTAGCAAGAATTGACGTAAGCCTCAATTTACGACCTGACTATTGGTATGACCCTTTCGTGAAAAGCTGGTATGTTCGGCAGATATAATTGGTCAATACTTTTAATGTTATTATATTCCAGGTTACTTTCATCTTCTTCCTGAACATAGTTCGTGTACTGTTTATAAAGCTCACTGCCACAAACTCCCCAGAAGCCAAGAAATTCAGGTACCGGTAAGTCGCAACAATGTGACCTGCACACGTTCTTGCATTCAGATCATCACAGTTTAGTCTTTTTACAAGCGTCTCCGCTTTACACGCGGGGGTATGTTGCACGTGTGATGTATGGTAGAGCGTCGTGGTGCACGTGTGAGGCACGTATATAATTACACGCTAACATATCTTAACCTCGATATGAAACCCAGTCCCGAGATTACACAGCAAGAAAAGGTTAGGTGTCCTGTTTTACAGGATCATAATAAAATCCTAACCGGATCCTGGCAGGACAATCTCACCTCTGATGTCCTGCTTTAGTTTTGACCATCCACGTTAGGTGTCCTGACCCTGAGATTACGAAACTTTATTTAGTACAATTGTTTATACTAAAAATTAGCTGGCTAGATGGTGTCGGTTGCTGAACTCGGATCGGTGACACATTTCATAAGATATGTTTTCCTTCCAAAATAGGCATGGAGATATGAAGTATAATGGTTAGTGAATCTATTCCTAGCTGTATTTCGTTCAGCCCCGTGTATTTATGCCACACGTAGTAGTTAATCCAGCGCATTGGAATCCGCCGCGTAATTTTGTTGATGTCTATTACTGCCAATAACAGATAGCAAAATAGTAAACGGGCCATCTTCTAGCTACCGAACTGCAGCTAGACCAGTTCCTGAAACGCAAGTATTGGCACTAAATGAAATTCTACTGCTGGTAATCCGGATGTAAATCAAGGGGTGCTATATTCTCGTATACACCGTAGACAACTAATGCGCACATTTTAACGCCCGGACTACCGGTGCAATAGGTTCCTGAAACCTCTTCCAGATTAATCTTGAAGTAGAGCTACTGTACATCATCCCCGAGACACACACTAATTGCCTGCTCTTTCATACTCTACAGTGGCGTATATTTTAGTCAGCACTTGCCCCATATCTTAGAGGATATATAGGCCTATGTGTGCATTGGTTGATCTACGAACTACTAGTATTTACACGGCAACATATCCCCGGGTGCGTATGCACAAACGTAGTTCAACCACAGTTTAGGCTAAACGGACCCCGGTGTTTGGCGGAGACTATTTAGCACTGTAGTCGTATCAGGTCTATACGTAGCTAGGTCGTAGTCATTACTCTTAAATTACGTGACGGTCCCGACTTTGCCACAGTATATAGCAACGGAAGTGTGTATCCTTCCGCCAATTTTAGGCTATACTACTTTCATTACGACATATTGTGTATAATTGAAAGATATTGGACTTCTTATTATGCATTGCACTATTGAACTGCAAGTTTGCCTATATGGTTCGTAGAGATATTGGCATGACAAAGATATTCCAGATAGTATCAACTGATATAGTTTTGGATTAATGAAGAGATAATTTAATCGATTTCAATGTATTTTGAAAACATTATTTTGCGATAATTGTTCTGTGATTACAATTGAGCAGAATAAGATTTATTCAAATTGAATATTATTTTATTCTCAGGTTAATACCATGGCAAAGTATAAACTATTTTAACCTTGTCTTACTAACAGTCGCTTATAATGTGTCAGTATCAAAGGGAGGTAATTGAATGGTTGTGTCGTGCTAATACCACTAGAAACACAGCAAGTGGCATTCACCATTCAGTTCAAGTGCACGTTATCCTCTGTTGCAATTTCTCTCTACGTAGTAACACAGATGTGTGTAACTGTGTTGGTACACACATCCAGAAATGCTTACATTTCCGTATTCAGTGTATCAAGTGCAAACATGACGAACTCTAATATATTCGGCCGGGTTTCCAACTGTGGTAACCCTACCGGGATTTCAATTCTTATTGCGAAATTAAATCACACTCAATGAAATTCAGGGTTTCTGTTACGTCTCCGTTGTGTTACGTAAATATAAGCATTTCGGATGTGAGTTTCTATCAGATTACACAATTCCAGTTGCATTCGTACAGAGAACTAGCACTTACTAACTCATTCTTACTATTTATTTATTTCTTAATTATTAATATTAATTTGTGACTATATAGACATGTAGATTTGTTGTTTCATTTATTTTCCCCATTATAGATCTCTCCCGTGTGTTTCATACATCATTGTTTAGTTAAATGTACCTCGTTATAGTGCATGGCTAGTGAGGTGTTGAATTTATTTATTTGTTAGTCAAATTTTAGTAATGCATTCCTTATTTCATCATCATATTGATTTAATAGGCCTTGCTTGGTAGCCATAGAATTCAGGAACCAAGCACATCAACTATGCTCGATAACAGCTGGTTTCACGTCTAGACCGGAAGTGGTGTATTCGCGAGTTTGTATCCGTTCCAGGCACATATTCTATCCATAAACTTAATTTCCCATCAATAGTGTTACATTCAATGGTTCTATGAGCTGGTGTACCGGTATAAAACTTCCCACTTTGATTCCTTTCCCAGGCGGCCATATTATCCAGGATTCCTGCCCGGTCCGTAAACAAGTTTAAAGAGACTAATCAATTTTCAGCAACTCGCGTTAACACGATTTCCGGTGATAGACATTATGTCATAAAAGGGCGGTCCATATCTAGTTCGGGTGCTTGTTACAGTTAAGTCTACATTGCACTTCGGCTGACGTCTTTAACCCTATCCATGCTGGAGGCAACCGCAGATGCCCTAAAGAGCTGTGCTTGTGTCTAATCCAGCAGGGAAAGTGTTATAACGCTATTAGATCTGACATACCACTAACATTAAATATGCCCATTATTACGTTTTCTACGCTATTTTCCCGTATGTTATACGCTTTGTGTATTTTTGTTGTATCATATAATGCACGTGTATGTGATGACATGGCGCGGGTACCTTCCCTATGGCACGTGCATGCATGTGTGTATATAGGAACCGCAAGGTCAGATTCCTTTCAACATGAAGATATATATGCGACCATGTACAATCAATATTATTTTATTTATACGTTCATCACAGAATCCCAAACCTCATATTTGTAGCCATATTAATTCACTTTAAATAACCCTCTAACTGCTGGATTAGACATCTCCGGTTGCCTCTAGCAGGGAGAGGGTTAATAGATACATGTATATCGTTTCATGGGTGTGTCTTGATTTACCACATCATCATCACTTTCAGTGTATTTCCCAGATATATATTGTTCTACAATACCATAGATAGAAAATCATATTTACTCGGCACTCACGTAATGAAAGTGCTTTCAAGGAGAAATTAACCGATATTGATGGTGTTAAAGCGGCCGCACACTAGCGAATTCCATCGCCGACGCATCGCCGATTTGCGTCGGATTTCGATCGCCTAGTGTGCGATGCTCCAAATATCAAAACATGCTGGATATTTTGCAATCGGTCGGCTAGACTAATTATCAGTCCCCTGCCAGCGCACACTTGCGATTTTCGGTCGGGCGTCGGCGACGGAAATTGTTAATGTGCGACCAGCATTATACTGGGAATAATGCATCTACTGACATGGGGCCTGTTCCATCAGAACGATCGTAGCGTAGCCGATTTCCGTCTGGTTGCGATCGCCTAGTATGTGGTGCTCCAAATATAAAAACATGCTAGATAGTGTGCGATCGGTCGCCGAAACTAAAAATCCCAGTCGTCGGCCAGCGCACACTTGCGACTCTCTCTAGGAGTTACGACTTTCTTACGCCGGCCGCACACTAGCTACTGCGATTTCTAGTCTCGCCGACCGATCGCACACTATCTAGCATGTTTTGATACTTGGAGTACCGCACACTAGGCGATCGAAACCCGCCGCAAATCGGCGACGGAAATCGCTAGTGTTAACGGTACAATTGTTCTATGGAGCATGTCTCTGGTTGGCAAGGGCTCAAAATCGACAGGTTTTCTCTTCGTGCGTACGTGTCTGTTCGTGTCCACGATGACAGAATAAGAAACATGCACTGAATATTATTACATAATGGCTGATGATATGATGGCCTAACGATCAAGGGTATAGAGTTGTAGCATATAAATGTCTAAAAGTAGCTATGTAATGAACACATACATATGCTTGTAGTATTAAATGTTGTATTAGATTCATATTATGTCGTCTGGCTAGTTCATATCTGTGTCATTATGCCTACTGATTTTGATATCATAACTACACAATCTATAATGGCTACAGAGTGTGACGTCGCGACTTGTACATGGTAATTGTGACATCATGGCTTGGACAGATTGTGACATTATAACTATTCATATTGTGAAATAATGGCTGTAGATTGTGACTTCGCGACTTGTACATATGGTGACATCGTTGTACAGATTGTGACAAGACTATTCATATTGTAACATCATGACTGAAGATTGTGACTTCGCGTTTTGTACATATTGTGACATCAAGATGTCTACATATTTTGACATCATGACTACAGGTTGTGATATCATAACTACAGATTATGTCATCATCATATTATCATAATGATACTGACAGGATCGTAATATGTATATTGTGTATTCTTATGAAATTAAGCACGATCTGGTATATAATCATGTAATCTAATATGCACAGTGACTTCACTTCCCGAATCTTATATTACTGACTACTGTTTCATATTGTATCAGTTCCATACTTAATATAAAATCCATCCTTATATTTAGCAATTGTAAAGTGGAAACCATGTATCACACTATTATATCAATATTATCATTACACAATCACACAATCTACATTACTTACTGATGAACCTTAGGCGAAAGGCCTTTGATAGATGTTATTATTATTATTATTATTATTATATTAATAATAATAGTAGTAATATTATTATTATTATATTATTATATGAATGTAAATTGGAACGTTTTGCCTTAGAAAATAGAACTATCATTATGGTTCCACCAACATTTATCCACCTTCGAACTTTGGATTACTTGAATTTACATTATTGCCAACCAATTAATAATATAATTATAATGTCGTTAAGTAAGAATCAATATATTTATGATTTGTTGTAAGTTCTCTGATATATGAGTACTAACTTTGGCCACAATTGGTGTAGTCGTAGTGAAGCTAAACGTAGCGCTGTTGACGTTGACGGGCGTCATTGATGCTGCTTCTGTCTTGCAGGCGTCTGGCAAAGTCAACAATGGTGCTGATTCCCTTGTTCGGCGTCCACTACATGGTTTTCGCCGGACTTCCGGACCAGTTCGTGGACGACAGGGCTCAGTTGGTCAAGCTATATTTTGAAATGTTTTTCAATTCAATACAGGTAGGTGGCTCTGGAATTGCATTTGATGATTAAAAGAAGTCCCCTTGTGTACAGTCAATGTCTGAAATTGTCAATGGAAATTCGGTTCACTCAGTCAATCTTTTAAATGACTGAAACGACAAAATTACTCTTTTTTTTTCAAATTGGCTGCCGTGAGTTTGATGAAAGAAAAGTATTCACGCAGAATTAAATACATTTTTATATGTGTTCAGACAGACTTGTGTGAATACCTATAAAAATGTGCGAATTATCTTCATTTTCTTTTATATCACATTCACGCCAGTCAGTCTGAGAAATAAAGGCAGTCATTTTAAATATTGACTGAAAATGTCAGCCTATTTTTAGACATTGACTGTAACATATACACTACTACATAGTCTGGATTGAGTTCCACAGAAGTGGCATAGCAGTATCTATAATTGTACGTATCGGTGGCGAGTTGCGACCCGCATAAGTCTCTCTCTCTCATTTTATGGAACATGACCGTGATATAATAACGGATAATGGGTAACTATTGATGGGTAATTGGTCATAATTGGTAACTGCCAACTGAGGGCTAATGTTACCTGATGTAGCTCGCAGTATCTATGTATATGTTCTTCGATAACTGATGAGAGTAAGTATCTGGTGATAAGATAACGTAAATATAGAAATAGGTACCGCTTATGATATCAAATGCGATAGTATATCTATATTTGCAAATTCGTTCACAGGGTTTCTTCGTTGCACTCATGTTCTGCTTTTTGAACGGAGAGGTAAGCATATGTAATCTCTCTCTCTCTCTCTCTCTCTCTCTCTCTCTCTCTCTCTCTCTCTCTCTCTCTCTCTCTCTCTCTCTCTCT
>JAVCKX010031534.1:0-14414 GCA_034780695.1 Lepetodrilus gordensis | reverse complement strand
TCACACAGGCCCCGCCCTTTCCAGAACTAGGGAGACACCCGGTTCCGAGACAGCAGATGCCAGTAGAGCCGGAATTGCCCAAGCGAAATCATGATACCACAGAACAGTTACTAGCTCAGCTCAGGAGTGTGTTCTCTGAGCCTGAGCAAGAAGATAAAGTGAAAAGTGTTCTATTCAATCACAGCTGTGAGACAGACCTAAATCGACTGACGAACTACTGTATTGAAGTAATCTTCCCATAGTACTTTTTTCTCCAACTGTTGCTGTGTATGTATATTGTGATGTTATTTGTGTATATTGTCAGTGATTATGTATTTTTTTGCTATTTTCCTCCTTCAAATCATTGCAATGGATATTTGTAAGCCCTTCTTCCTAATTATGATACAAAGAATTGTTTTCTTGTGGCAAAATCTGTGTTTTTAATTTTATATTTTTTTCATAAATTAATAATTGACTGCAGATTCGTAGGCTAAATTATGCTTATCTAAAAGTTTGATGATCTCCATGTTTAAATTCATGCCTCCGTTCATGTATAACATTGCATATTTTGTTATCTTGACCCACGAAAAGCTTTGGCAAGACATGGGTACAAAATAAATGAAAAATGTCTCAATCATTATGGATTCACTTCAGATTCTGATCCATGACGTTTTATAGTGTTGATTATCATAATGAATTATATATATATATATAATTTCAAATATGGATGATGATTAATGATGATATGGGATATATGAGTTACCTATGTAATTATTATTTGGGGTATCATTTCACAAAGCTCTCATATCTTATCATGAGAGCATAGCACTCTCGTAGTGTTCTCTTATGTATGGTGATGCTACTATACAGGGTATCGTTTCTTGAAGCTATCTTAGCCGCTAAGGGACCATAGCACTCACTTAGCAATGTATTAGCTATCGGCAAAGAGAGCGCTATGGTCCCTTAGCGGCTAAGAGAGCTTTGAGAAACAATACCCAGCTGTACATGATTTTAAAACCTAAACATTCCTGTGAGCCCTCTGCAAGTAGATTTAGGTATACAGGAATTCTCAGCTCATATATATCGCAAGACTGAATGTCGAGATGATGTACAAAAATTTTACTCGTAAAATCTGTACCCCACACACACACACTTATATTTGAATTGAACTAATCTTTGAAGGTAAAATAAGAATAACTAGTTTTGGGGACAAGTAATATCGATGTCATGGTAGGAAGTACATCAATATTGTTAAATAATTAAAAACTTGATTAGTATTGTTAACACAAGGTATTATAAGCCAGCTTGGAGTATCCAATACTAACAGAATACTGGGTGGGGCACTGTAGCACTAATAATACTTGTTAATCATCTCTTTTGCATTGCACGTTTGTTAAAACCACTAAGTTATTCTGGTAATTGTGATAAGCATTTAAATAGCATTATACTATAATATAATTTATCGCATACCTATCAATATTATGACCCATTTTGCATATATGCTATAGCTCGGTGCATGTATGCCATATCTGAGCTCAGCAGGCAGCAAGCCCATATGATATCGCGGGCCGAAAATACATATCGCGGGCTGAAAAATATGTATCAAAACAGGATCTGTCTACATATACTTTAGTATAGTATATGTAGACACTATGACAGGAGTGTCATCATCGGGAAGCGATGTGACATCATGCCTTCAACGACGTGACGTGACATTGCCACCTAAAGAAATGCGTTTATCAAAGTCAAATTTAAATTCAAATTTGCATAATATTCGCTGGAAATATATTTATTCAAAGAAGATGGTTAGATAATAGATATCATTGATAGGTATGTGATAAACAGATTATAGTATTTCTATTTCCATTTCATACCCTATATCGGCCCTCGATTCCCATATTTGCCCACTGGCCAATATGGGAGTCTTGGGCAGATGTAGAGTACCATATGGAAATAGACATATGATAATCTCTATATCATTTCACCTTTGACACATGCATGTATTTGAAACTAACTAACTATACAATTGCGAACAATGATCACTGTGACGTCACGACCATTATTTTCTAATTCATATACATGGCCCTCCTGTACCAAACGTGTAACTAAGGAAACCTGTCTGTCTACCATAGCAACCATTGTCCTACACAATAGTTACTATGGTAGATCATGTTACTGTAGAGTTATGTTATTTTGTTCAGGAGGTCTGAGTGTTGTAAAAACAAGTCCTCTTATACAGCTTCATTGTATACCCAATGTACACATATACTAGTTTACTTTATACAAGAGAAAATGGCATCCATTTTTCATTTCATATTAATCACGAATCTTCGATTCATAATGATATGAAATGTATTCATGAAATATGCATTATTTTGGAAGAGTTTTTATGATTTGTCTCTCTACCAAAGAGGGAGTGTATAAAGCAGTTGGCAACCATGCAATTAAACTACCCACTAAAAGTAAGTATATGAGTGCTACAGTTGCTTTTCTATTTTACTAGTACATGTACTAACAATTTTCATTTACAATTTGCTGTTTAGCCCAAAACTTGTTATTCCTGTAGTGAATTAATGTTTTACATGTCTTCACTATGTACAGTGCCTATATATGTATACACACCTTTATCCACTTGCACTATCTCGCCAGTGTGCTTGCTCCACTCAGTGATTGCATTAGTTTGTTATTTGATTTAAATACCATTATCAATAATATATATTGTTATCACCTTTGACACTTTGAGCAATGGCAAGATACTCATTAATGGCAAGATACTCATTAATGGCAAGATACTCATGACAACAAGGACACTTATATTACTAGTAGACATGTTTCTATATATTATAAGCAAAGTTTTGTACTATATGCAAAAAAAATATAGTAAGACCCAGCAGATACGTTTCTGGGAGCTTTATACCAATTTTCTTTTTTAACTCTGCTTGATGAATCCAGTGCCAATCCTCTGCAATTAAATTATTGAAGAGTACCTGGATCCTAAACAATAATAAAGTAAAATTTATACTTTAAAAACAAATATGACTGTCCCTTTGTTGAGTATAATATAATTATACGTATGTAAGTATATACATGTACATATTCCTTCGTCATAACCGTCCTATTATGAAATTGCAGTGTGTAATGAATTTTCGGTGAAGTACCTTACAATAACCAGTGCTAATAGGCTTGTTTTGTATACTGTAATTCAGTGTTCGAAATTACAACTGAAAACCTACTGGCTCAAATAATTATACAAATAACAAATGTTTACAAAATACTTGAATTTCTACTGGCCATTAGGATACGTTTAGCATTGGGAGAAATGGCCGGGCCAGCAGGGTAGCAGTAATTTCGAACACTGCTGTATTACATTACAGATGTATTACATTCATGTTTCGTATTGTAAAGTTCACAAGCAAGTATGTATTTCTATCACCATTTTTATTATTTCGCCTCAGGAAAGCAGTTGAAGTGTAAACTGTTCTGTTACACTGTAATTAATCTGGAAATCACCTGTCATTATGAACATAGTTATCTATTCGTGAAGACTAAAATGTCTAAAATCTTTGCCATGTAAGTGTAATATTCAGTGATAATTAAATTCTTGATTTACTGTCAACATTCTTCATTGTGTTGCTACATCAGGCCCTGAGATTACGAGACTTACGAGTATGATTTCATACTCAACTCAGAATTTTGTTTATAAAACGTTTGAGTTTGAGCATGAAATCTACTCAGGAAGTGTAGTAATCTCGGAGTCCATTGGAACTTCCGGATTGCCCAAGATCTCTACTATAACTTTCGGCACCTAATTTTCTTTTATTTATTTCAGGTTTCATTTCATATCACATAGCTTACTTCTGACCAGTAATATTTAGCTGGTAGCCTGGTACATTTCGTATTGCCACCTAAGTATGGGGATATACATCGTAATAATTATGTCACAGAATATTTTATCTCTGTTGTAGTAGGCCGAGAAGCTCTAATATAACAGCTTGATGCTGTACTATGACGGTCAGAGCTTCTCGTCCTATGTTGTAGATATTCATTATGTTCAATCGTGAATTAAATAGGTGTTTAATACTGGTCATCGATTTAAGAAGCGATTGCCATTTAATTGTTAATAACCATAACTACTAATGTGTATGGACCCGACAACTTGGCATCAACAATCGAAGCCATCGATCGAGTATCATTATGTACAGTTTGATAAAAACTAAGTAGTGGCATTTCTTTTGCAAAGTACAACGAAGCAGCAAGGATATTCTCGACGAATTTATTAGAATCAACACGTGCCAGCATTTTAAATGTTTAAATTTCACATTGACTTTCTAATTAATATAAATTTGTAATTAATATACTAGTATGTACAATAATACATAAATCAATTTAAACACACAGTTGGAAAATGATGCCTCAATCTCTTTAGGTGATTATGACCATGGCTTGTCAGGAGAGAATCTCTGAAATGGATAAATAAATAAAATTATTATTATAAATGCTTCAATATTTCGAGAACAGCGGTTAATGAGTTTTTAAGACGATGGATTCCAACTCCGCTAACCCAATATATGCATGGATAAATTAGTTGTTTACTTAACTAGCATTAATGTCACATAATCTTGTGTATAAGAGTGATGTTAAAATTAGTTGTATAACATATGTCCCTCTATATTTATGTTCAGGGGATATCGACAGTACGCATAGTATCGGATGTAATAGCGTAAGGTATAGGCGTATTACATATGGACGGAATATGCCCATAGAACATGGAATACCTCCGCATACGCTCGGTATAACATAATGCACGCCATCCGACAGGTCTTTATCCATATCCGTCATATCTTGCAGCGCGGCAGAGTCAGTTGTGACGCAAGAGGAAGCTAGTTTGGAAATTGTTGTTGTCGGTACCACGTGATCAAATACCACTAGATGGGAGAAAACGCCAGCAGCTGAAAACAGAAATAATGGCGGTCAAACCAAAATTGTTGCTAATTTTGCTTCTTGAAAAACAGCTTGGGTTGAATATACCCCCCATGGAGTTGAGAAGGAAAATGAGAGAACATTGAATGGGTTAATAATGTAGCGCTATGAGCACGCTTTCGAACTTGGATTTGGGGCAATATTGATGTTCACATTATTATTATGTATTGTTTTTGTTAGTATTATATACTGTACATTGTAGCTCCATGGTTGAATTTGCCTGCAATCCATTAATAATTATCAGCGTCTTGAGAGTGAATATGTTTATAAATAATAGAAATACTTTTTGAATAAAGTTGAAGAAAAAGCGTCAAATAAAAGTAAAATATTCTGCTAACAACAGAACAATATACCACATCACTGCACGTAGATTGTCTTGGAGCTTGTGATACTCTAGACTGAAAGTATATATAGTAGCCTATATATCACGAAGTATAAAGCAGGCCTTTACTCAAAAGGAACCAACTATTTGGATTACGTTCAGGAATACGATTAGACATTAATTAATACAATTTTAGCTTTTTACGTATCCCGAATGTTATGTTTTCTTACCGTTGTTCGAGGATCTGATAGTAAGACTGTGTCCATTCTTGACCAGCTGACCGGAAGCCACGGACATGGTTTGGCTGGTTCTGAGATGGCCATCCACGAACAGGGACATCTGTCCAGACTGTCCGTCCAGCTGCAAGGCCACGTGTGTCCACTGACGGGCTGGGAGACGGACATTGGTCTTGGCAGATGACCTAACAGCGGTGTTCACGAGAATAAGTAATAAAACAAAGTATCTATAGATGTGTAACATGATAGGTCCAGGAAGAAACTTCTCATGAGCGATATTATCAATCCTTGAAAGTCTCCAGACTATAAACAATAAAAACAATAGTTTCTCGTATATATAATAAGCTACTGTTCTAACTCCATATTGTGTATGGGTTACAACGTTTGTTCTTTTGACATGCTTCGGGGAGTAATCTTGTTGAGTGTGCGATGTCTACCTGACAGTGGTATCGACATATACGATACATCATACATAAGGCCTACTAAAGTAATGATACAGATGTCGTTGTGTGATACCATATGATATCAATCGACTGGCAATCGTTCACAGATTATGACTAATTTATGAGTATGTTTACAGTACGAATTAAAGACCAATAATACTAATTTTGGAACATGCAAGATGAAGTAAAAGTTGGGTTGATATTGATTTTAAAATCTCGTGATTTCGACTATTATTTTCTAATCTCGTTATTTCGAAATATTTCTTTGAGTTCATTCCTAACTAGTCTGGTTATCTAGCCTGATATTATGTGTTTTCTTGTCGTATTTACCCTCCAGAGATAACTTCTATAGTGTCCCTGAGTACCAGCGCCAGAGAGGTATGTTGAGTTCGGGGGTCTTGCCATGTAGCCAGGTTGAATGTCTCTTGCACGTCTTCATAGAGATACACCCACGTAGCAAACGTGAGTCGACTGAGCGCAGTGTGTGTAGGCTTGAACACCGCCACGCTGTTGATGCCCAGTGATATGTCGAAATCTGAATATACGGCATCATGATCAAACAATGAATACTACAACTATCTAGGCCTACTATAAATAATAATATCTTAATAATAACAAAACAAAGGGTCGATTTCCACGCGATGAATCTATTCTTCACGTACCCGTACTTGCAAATTGAGCTTTTTTGACTGATACTTCTTTTGGGCGTCGCCCCTCTGCATAAAATCATACGTATCCTACTCAACATATTTGGTGATCGTTATTTTATAAATGATTAACAATGTATAAGTATTTTTAATGTTGGTTAGGGCATACAAGATAAGAAATTAAAGTTTGTTTTTGTTTGTCAATCCATGAAGTATTTACCGAAATAATCTACGAAATAGGGTTGTCAATGCATTTCATGCCAAACTAAATTAGTAATTCTGCCTAGAACTAAGAGTAACTCGTCAAACACGTTCAATACTGGATAAATTTAGCATTTCAATCATGCTCAAGGGTACGTAACCATTATGGTAAAGTGAACTACCTACCGACACACTCCTCATAGCGTGTGGACGCAGATGCCCGAGTGATTTGACCCTTGGGACAGTGAATACAGTTCTCATTGCCTGGGTGTTCTATGTACGATCCCATTGGACACGGACTGCAGGGAGCAAGGCCATCAGGGGAGACAAATCCTGGAGGACATATCTCTGCAAATAGGAGAGACGAATGTGGGTTTGAAGTCTCAGTAAAATTACTAGTTCCGTCTTTGTCATTTTTGTAATTGACAGAGGATATGATCATGGATACTTCTAATATGGTTACTCAACCAAAAAGTCAGATTCATATCAAGAGATCATTCTCCACCGTCCAAGTCAAATGACCCTTCCAGTTCTAGTGGTAGTGAAGTCCCCCGCTAGTGCTAATAGATGAATCTTGACAGTCTATGCTCACAAACTGTTACATTCCGAATATTAGACACAGGCAAAACTGTCGATGATCCTCCAAGTACGAATCACTCCATGACCTGTGTATACTGGAGTTCCTTTTTAGCATGTCACCCAACTAACATCCAATGCACACATTCACAATGAGGCTATAGTTATCTAGTAAAGTTCTGCCCATCGATACGAGGGTATTTAATATCTAATAATGTTTACAATTACAGCTTCGAAAAACGATAGCCTTAAAGTCAGTTTCGGCTATATACAAGTATATAGTATTGTTATGAGACTGCTCTACCTCTACAGTCTGCTTTCTTCCATGACCCTGTGACAGCCGTAGACGTTCCAGATGGACACTGAGTGCAGGCAGGGGCGCTGTCGTGTTGCTGGTAACTACCAACTGGACAGTCCACACACGTCTTCGTCTTCTGGTCTAAATACGACCCCTTGGTGCACCCAACTGGCAAACATTCAAAGCAAAGGCACCATCACTGAAGATTCCCTCGAATTAGCATGGAACGCAGTTTTTACATCAAACCCTAAACTCATGTATGTTTGTTACCCTTTTAAAATCAAAAAGTTATTTTTACAACTGATATTTTGTTGCCCTCAAAACAACCCCATAAGGATACAGATACGATTTAATAATTACTTTAATGTTATTGTCAGGCTATTGTAGTAATGAAGAACCAGCGTATGCTTCTATAATGACATACCGCATGATCCTTTAGACATATCTGCCATCCTGCCTTCAGGACAGTCTAAACTGGCTGATTGAGGCTCCACGGTTGCTTTGTCCAATTTCAAACCAAACTTCTCCAAGCCGAAGGAACCGGACTGCGCAACTTTCTGAAGTTTCGCCGCAACCTTATGAAGTCTCTGATCGTTGAGACCAAGCACTGCTGGTCCTGATCCTTTGCTGGTGTCGTAGTCAATCACCACGTCGAACTTGACAGTAACAGTAGCCTGTGTTAGGCTTGTGCTTACGCCTCGTGTGACCTTACCGCATATGACTTGGACGTTGTCCGCTTTGCAAGCAGTGACGTTTGTGCAGGACTCAAAGCCATAGAAAGAAGCTTTGAGGGCTTGTATGAAATTCCCCTTTATCTGTAACTGCGCTGAGAGTGTCGGACAGGAACCATTGTAATAGAAGTATGACTTCATCCTCATGGTGGAGAAACCGGCGTATGCTGTAGAGAAAGAACTCCATGCATCACAGTGTTAATGGAATAATATATGTATGTATATTGTATGTGCATATTATGTTTAGGATGTATACAGTACATAGTACTTTCACTTATTGCAACAACCTCTTTCACATTCCAATGTAAAGAGAAGGAGATAGACATAGAGAGGAATAACGAGAGAGGGGGAGAGAGAGGAGGGGATAGAAAAGGAAGGCATAGGGGAACAGAGAGGGGATAAGGAGATAGACATGGAGAGAAAGAACGAGAGAGAGATTAGGGGAGAGAAATGGGAGACATGGGAACAGAGAGGGGATAAGGAGATAGACATGGAGAGAAAGAACAAGAGAGATAGAGATTAGGGGAGAGAACGGGGAGACATTGGAACAGAGAGGGGATAAGGAGATAGACATGGAGAGAAAGAACAAGAGAGATAGAGATTAGGGGAGAGAACGGGGAGACATGGGAACAGAGAGGGGATAAGGAGATAGATATGGAGAGAAAGAACAAGAGAGATAGAGATTAGGGGGGAGAACGGGGAGACATAGGGGAACAGAGAGGGATAGACAAAGAGAGGGAGGAGAAAGATAGAGAAAGATTGATTGTGGGTATGATAATGATATAATTATATGAGGGTACAACCACTGTGCTTTTAATTACTGCATAACGACAAGGTCGTTGTGAACAATAGTTTCAGATACCACCATCATGTGTGATTTATAAGCTTAGTTTATCACCTATTGTTTTGTTAATTACTCTCAAAATTCACATATTTTTACAAAAACCAAAGGACGGTAATAATCCATCATATCTATTATCATAGTTAGCTCACCCACGCAGTCTGGAACCAGGTCAGTAGGCAGCCATTTTCCTCGTGCTCTCCCGCAAACAAACATGCCGTCAGATGGCGCTGACACGGGGAAATTGAAGTGCTGATTGCACTGCATCTGACACATCCGTCCGTGCATCCATTTGTCACAGGCTAAGGCTCCATTTGAGGGTGCAGTTAGGTTCGAACACGGTCTCTCTGTAAATCAAATACAGAATTGTGTTATGTTTTAGACCACTTTATAAATTCACCCATTTGCGACGTACAGCCTCCACTCTTTGTCATCATTTGCTTCTGCTTCTGCTTCTGCTTCAATACTTAAAATGTAGACACTACTTACATTGTAAGGCGGATCTATTCATGATTATAATAGGTATCGATATATGTATGTAGGCCTACAATGTTGTTTCAAATCTGGCTTGCCATGCAAACTTAGTAATGTGCTTGGATTCCTCTTTGCAGTCTCAAATTCCACAGCTTACCCATACAATACGGCTTGATGCCACTGGTTTGGTTCCACGTCCATCTTGCTACCGGAGGGAAGGAGTTGTCCCTCTCACACACGATGTGGTCAGGTCCTCCCAGGGGATACCCTGATTGACAGGACACAGGACACACCCTCCCGTAGATGTAGTCCGTGCACCCGTACACCATCAGAGGCTTCTTACCTGGGTGGAGCTCAGGGGTGGGGCACCGAATCGCTGCAATAGGAAATCCAATGAAAATTCATTCGTTCAGTCATTCTTTTCACAAAAGGGCCATGCATTGTTGTCTGGAAGCTAACCAGGTTTTGCAATGCCAGACAATGGAATGCCACGATTAACGTTCGTACTACCGACAACATATTTTGGGTAAACGCAATCTTGGTGTATGTATGGACGCATAATGGATGTACAGGATATTGGAGTCGAGTCCGATCTGGTCAACGTAGAATTCCTCTAGATCAGAAGTACTGCAGCAAGAAGTAATTGGTATTTTAAGGGTTAGAACTGTTAGGATTCAACATGGTACAGCCAATCTTCATTGATCGTCGCAAATGGGTGAAAGATTCCCACAGCGACGTTAAACTCCATATTCACTCATAGATACTGATCAAACTGGGTTCAGAAGGGGGAGACGTAAAGTTTCAGTCTTATATTATGTCATGATGTATGCTTATCAACGTACAACCTCGTTTCCCACTTACTTTCGACCGTAACTTTAAACGAGCACGGAGTGATCGCTCTATTTCCAGCAGCGTCGTAAGCGTGATATTCCACTTGGTGCTCCCCTTCCTCGAAGTATGTTCCCCATGGCTTGGAGGACACCAGCACGACGCGCGCCGGCCGCCCCGATGGAGGATCACTGGCCTTGACCTCAGACCAGGTGACGTTGGTGGCGTTAGATCCTCTGTCAGAGAATGTGGTGACGTTGAGCGGACAGTTGTCGAAGATTGGTGGAGTGTCATCTGTTGGGGACAATTTATAGCCCAGTGCAATTATAATATATATTATCTGTAAATTAACGGTATTTATTGTTGCCACTTGAATTTTGGTCTACTATGTAGTCAGATAATTTAGTCCATTTTGTTGTAGTATACTTCGTTTGATTCAAATCCAAAATAAAAGGCCACAGTACAGGACACCCTTTCATAAATTATCCACTAGGAGGCCATAACACTGAGTCCTTCTTTCTATCTGATCTCTATAATGATTAATGAACGTCGTGTTTCTTATTATATGTGACTCCTAATGAGAGCTAAAAGTTTCCCAGCTTATCCTAAAACAGAGAGATGTGGACAAATGTTGGAAATGGAAATGCCATATGTTACATTCCCTGAACAAATAAATAATCAACGATCATTTTGTGATTAAGAGATTTTAGAAATCACTACTATAACAGTTACTTTGTCCTTGGCATCTATAAAACTCTCGTATCCACTACTCAGCCCTATTGTAAGCTGTCAGGATCGTGGTCACTTATGAGAGAGTTACGATCTCGTACTGGTTATCGTTTCCTGAACCTCTAATATCTACTACGAGACTCTCGTAGCGATCTCTAATATACACACCGTGCACTTACGAAAGCGCTACATATGGTCTCATAGTAAATATAAGAGCTTCGAGAAACGATACCCTGGATACCATCATCTAAAACAATGTCCCAATAGTGCTAAGAATGCAATGGTCTCCAGAGTTTGCGGATGCATGAGTGTTTCACGAAGGAACTCCTTATGATTGACTCTGGGGTAGTGTTCCATTGACAGTCTTGGATGCACATTCTGGACAGGGGACTGCTCCTTTCTAGCGGTTCTGTCTGTACTTTCTGTCCGACGCATGCGCAGTTACACTGTGCGGTGTTGATACTTGATAACTGCGCATGCGTCAGATAGAAAGTACAGACTGAACAGTTAGAAAGTGCGTCCAAGACTGTCAATGGAACACCACGAAGATAACGTTACCAATGCACGGAGCGGACGTGGACCACGTTTTATCCGCCTTGCACGTGGTGTACGGCTTCCCCGTGCCAGCTCTGTAGCCTGCCGAGCAGTTCAGGAAACAAGTGTCTTCGTAGTGCTGGGTGGGGCTAGCACAGTTGTACATTCCGTTTTGGACTGGGGGTGGGGCGGGACACTTCACAGCTGAGGACGCAAGCAATGCATCATTAATGGAGTGACATTAATATGGGATGTCAAAATCATGTGTATCAATTCCTTCTCATGGTAGTATTGTATTTGTAAATACAATGTGTAGTGTATATCATGACAATAAATATTGTCTAAATAAATTTAAGGTCCAGCAGATAGTTTGTATGGAAGCTTTCCCTCCAATGTCAGAACTCATGGAATCTGATACCAGTTTATCTTCCAATGTTAAGCTTTCAAATAGTAACTGGGGACCATTGGACATTATTCCGTGCCATCTTCAACCAATTAGTTTGTAAGTAACATCGGATGGAGTGTCTTACGTTGACATGTTGGGTTGTGGGGAAGGAAGGACCCCGACTTGTCACACGTGACGGCGGACTCTCCCAGGATGTTGTATCCTGACCCACAGGTGAAGGAGCACCTATCCCCAAGAACTGTCTGTTTGTGGGTGGTGCTGCAGTGTTTCTGGCCGTGCAGAATATTCGGAGGTTCGCTGCATCGTACAACTGAAGACAGAGCAAATATATGAGTTTTGGAAATGTATAATAAAATACACTGACTGGCTTATTTCTACCTTTACATCAACTCTGTTTATAGAATCACCGAACTATCTCGATCACCTGGCCCCCGTTTCACGACGGCCTCCTAAAGGTGTGAGCTCCTAAAGTTATGACTCAGCATATCACCTCCTAAGTTAGATGACGATTTAAGAAGGGATATGACTTGTGATATGGTCGTGGAACACTTTAGGAGCTGATAACTAGGGTTAGGAGTTCCTAACTAGTTAAGACACCGTCGTGAAACGGGGGCCTGGTAAACTATTTATTTAAAAAGTTAGGATACCGCTAGTATCATATCAAATGCGCTCAGACGTACGAATCCTTAAGACAGTCGAGTTTGCTCATTATATTTGTATTTCACATGTGTATGCGAGGTATTAGTTTTACCAGTAAGTTTAACTATTTGAATAAGACCGGTGTATATAATGTTATTAGTACGTATCCCTAACAATGAAAAAGCTTTTGGCAACATCTACCACACATCCATTACATTTTTGTTTTCCACTGAATGTTTTATATGTACAGTGTATGTTGATAATAGAAGGATACGTATGGCTATGATACCTTTAATGTTTATTATGACAGCACATTCTGACTTCACGCCTTTGGAGTCCTTTGCCCAGTATCGTATAGCATGGATGCCCTCGGCAAATGCCGACCCGGGGGAAGGATCGCTCGTATGGACTCTAAAGCATGGCGTTAAGAACCAATGACAACTCAAATGTTTTACAAGAGTGTTCATGTACGAAACTTGCGCGTGTCATCTGAAATATATGTACAGTATAGAGCATTAATTTATCTAATGTTAGTGGAATTAAAATATGTGTATCTAATGTAACTCTACATGACAAATGAACATTCAGGCCCCTTGTGTCACTTCCAATAAATATACATAATTACATATTTTGCATGTAAAACAGGCTGCAAATTATGATCTAGTGATACTTACGTCACCGCTCCATCTTCGTGGTCATTGGCTAGTGGAATAGGCCATGTGACCACTGCTTTCAAACTTTTCGGTGGAGCTATCTTGTGTATTATATCTGGCAAGCAGTCGATCTTGGGTGGATTGTTATTGACGATTTTTATTACAGTCTTTTCTGCAATAATTATTATAAAATAAATTTAGAATTTGATCACAAAATATTTATAGGATACTAACCGAGCTTCCATTTCGTATCACTACAGAAAAGTGTGAAAAGTGATACTGACCATACGGTTCGTATCAATTTGTTACGATCCGGGATATGCTTGCCATTATGGGTAAGGAAATAATTTACAACCAATTCGCATATACATGTTATACCTGAGTCTAAGTTACTCATAAAATAATACAAAATAGGTAACACACATCTACAGATGAGTTCATATAATTTCAATTATATAACTACTAGATTACAAGTCGTATTGTTACCGCAGCCCCAGTGGAAAGCCTTGCAAGCCAATTCAGCAGCTTTGACTGTGAAAATAGAAACAACATGATAGCATTTATTTAATGTATATAATTACAGTATACATGTATTTATATATCATGATATAGGCCTACATGATAAGCCGTTTCGCATCGAAATGTAGCGAGAATCAAGCTGTGTTCACTACTTTGAATCGATTCGCTATGTGCAATCTGAAAATCTATTGAATTTGGGTTTAGATCCGCTTTCAAGACTATTTCACTTAGCCTATATCACGTCAGTTTATGGCAGGAGGAACCCCAAAAATCCGTAACACTGGTACTGACAGACCAACGGTGATATTTGTATTGCCATGGTACAGACCATACATCCAATCATGATCGCGTCAGAAAGTAAACCTTCGCGAACATTAA
>JAVCKX010031316.1:2277-14418 GCA_034780695.1 Lepetodrilus gordensis | reverse complement strand
ATTGGTGTCACATTTATGTCTAAAATCTAGAGGTCGCATTAAATTAGTGACGCATTAATTTCATGATTTACAGTATTTATGTAGGATTTTGGAATCTTGGCAAGAATTATATAATTAACAAGTCTTTTTGCAAAAATTAGTTCTCATTGAACATTGAATACTTATCATAGATGCACCAAAGGTTAACCTTCACCTTTCAACCAAACGACAAAGTGCATCGACTGATGCAATTTACTTCAAGACTTTCATCTGGGCCACTGACATATTGTACCTATGGAAAAGCCTCATAAACACAACCGCTATATATTTACCTGTTAGTGGTTACTGGGTTTTCCCCATATGTTAAAATCACCTGCGTTTGGACAGATTTATTGCCCCGATTTACAGGTTAACCCTTTCACTGCTGAACTATTAACCATTACGAAATAAGAGTACCTCTGGTTGTGTTCAACAGAAAGATGGTTAAGTCATGTTCTACATGCATGTTCTGTGAGCGGGCTGGTTAAGATCATTATTTTTTTCTGCCGAAATAACATATATGTGCTTATTGTAGGAGGTAAATCTAGATGGTTTTTCAAACTAAATAAGTATTTTTAAACAGGTGTGGGTGGTTTTTTATTTGTCTACAACTCAGCCGATATATCAAGACCTATCATTCTAAAAGAAAACATCCCCTCATCCTCCTCCCAACCACCACCACCCCCAACCCCAACCCCCTTCCCAAAACACAAATGATTTGTTTTGTTATTACTCTATAAAATTAATCTTTCATACAAATAAGAAATGCTTTAAATAAGAAATGCTATAAATCTCCTTTTCGTTAAAATGCAACACATATATGCAAATCAATTTTCAAGGCTGGATGAAAACAAGACCACGTATTTGCCGCATATATATGCCAGACACCGGCAGTGAAGGGAGTACGCTATGCCAGACTTACTGCATCTCAGAAGTCGAATTACACATGTGAAACTTACACACAAAAAATAATCTTGCATCTACAGACTGTTTACTGTTCAAGAAAACCAACTTGTTCAATTCACGCTCGAAGGCACGTATTGGCAAAAGACATATTCCATAATACATGTACATGAATTCTTTTAACAGACGTCAATGGTATCTTCCTTGGTCTGTCAGTATCAGCCGGTGCTCATAGGTTTACTGCAACATACAATACTATGGATGTTTCGGACTGTCTCCTGCCTTAAACTCACAAGCTGTGATACAAACAAATAAAAGAATCTTGAAAGCGGCTCTAAACTCCAATTTAAAAATAAAGTGAATTTCTTTTCAATTAAATTAAAATACTGTCATAAAGATTGAGCAGTACTGTATCAAATCCTGCTATCTTTTTATGGATGCATTGGAACATTAAATGGACATTTCATCATGGTTTAACGTAACATTTTCAACAGCTGTTGAACCTTTTGAAGCTGGTCAATTTGATAACGATGTGTTTGATAAAGATGTCTTAATGTGTTATCAGTGGAGAGATAACCTAGTTGGTTATCCTCCATATAAAGCGGCTATTTCAAGTCATTCTTGGCTACTGTCCTACTATCCTACTGTTACAACTACAATAAACAATTAATGGAAAGAAAGCTAGAAGCTAATGGAGATGGGGGTGGGTCTAGATGACGACATACATATCCTTACTTTGTGTATAGTAATAAGAATGACGGACGCTAAATTCAATTGGAAACAGTACAAAAGACTGGAATATGTGTTTTTTTCGTAATCAAAATTATCATAAAAATGTTGTTTATGACTAAAAACCCAGACTGTATATATATAGATACAATTTTGAATCGTTTCTCATCTTATATCTCCACCCGTCAGATATCTCCACCCGTCAGATATCTCCACCCGTCAGACTTATTTCACCAGATTGCATGCATCATGTTGGCATTCATAACAATATTTTTAAAAACAGCATTAAATATAAATTAAAAAAACTTTGGTAACCTTGAAAATGGAGAGAGAAAAAGAATCATTTCTGAAAAAAATCCCTAATAATGCTGGTTACGAACATAATTTGTCAGGCTTTATCTGTAACATTTTGATAAAAGAATCAATCCCAGATATTTTGTCATAGGAATTGCAATGAATGATACAAGAACGAGATCTCGATTTACCCCTACCCTCCCAACTGTCAGGTCAATTTCGGTTTGACAAGATAGCGGGATATTTTTGGATCTTAAGAAGTCTGGAAGCTCTGAAACCAGAGGTTGGCACAGGTGTGTGGTTACCACACAACCTCAGATGACCTCAGACTACCTCAGACTGCCTCAGACTACCTCAGACTGCCTCAGACTGATTTCAACTTGCCTCATGGTGTCAGGCTGCTTCAGACGACCTCAGACTACCTCAGACTGCTTCAGACTACCTCAGACTGCCTCAGACTGATTTCAACTTGCCTCATGGTGTCAGGCTGCTTCAGACGACCTCAGACTACCTCAGACTGCTTCAGACTACCTCAGACTGATTTCAACTTGCCTCATGGTGTCAGGCTGCTTCAGACGACCTCAGACTACCTTGGTCTACAGTCTAGTCTACTTGAGGCTCACCTTACGGTCTCAAATTACCTAAGATGACCTCAGACTACCTTGATCTACAGTCTAGTCTACTTGAGGCTCACCTTATGGTCTCAGACTACCTCAGACTGCTTGACTACCTCAGTACCTCCTTAGATTACCTAAAACTACCTCACTCTCGACTAACTCAGACTGCTCAGTACCCCAGACTACCTCAAACTACCGTAGACTGCATACTACCTCAGACTGCTCACTACCCCAGACAATTCCAGACTGCCTCAAATTGCATACTACCCCAGACTACCTCAGACTGCACACTACCCCAGACTACCTCAAACTATCGTAGCCTGCATATTACCCCAGACTACCTCAAACTGCACACTACCCCAGACTACCTCAAACTACTGTAGCCTGCATATTACCCCAGACTACCTCAAACTGCAAACTACCTCAGACAATCCCAGACTACCCCAGACAATTCCAGACTACCCCAGACTGTCTCAGACTACATGGACAATCAGCTGATGTGAAACCTAACATGGCTTTTTAAGACAGGTGGGCAAATATATGAGATTACTAATATCACAATGGGGAAGTTCTTGACGAGCGACTTGCTTTGGATTCACTCGAAATAGACATCCCACGTCTATTTCAAGTGCCGTCATTAGCAACGTGATAGCATCATGATTTAGAGTATGGGGTCTTTTCTTTACTTTTTATACACAAGTCATTATAAAGAACTGCAGACAAAATGGCTGGGAGTAATATGAGGATAATAAGCCCTGAGGTTAAGAAACCATTTTGAGTTGAGATTTCATGCTGAACTCAAATATTTAATGTGGATTTGTGAACAACATTTTGAGTTGAGATTTCACGCTGAACTCAAACATTTAATGTGGATTTGTGAACAAAATATTGAGTTGAGATTTCACGCTGAACTCAAACATTTAATGTGGATTTGTGAACAAAATATTGAGTTGAGAATTCACGCTGAACTCAAACATTTAATGTGGATTTGTGAACAAAATATTAAGTTGAGATTTCACGCTGAACTCAAACATTTAATGTGGATTAGTGAACAAAATATTGAGTTGAGAATTGAAATAGTACTCAAAAAGGTTTTGTAACTTCTGCACCTGGGTTAACATATCCTGAACTATATCAAACAAAGTAAACATATTCAATAAACAAATAAAGTAAATATTATTTCAGTGAATAAATAAACAAAAACTTTTTTTTTACTATAAACCAATCTTGAGAGTGAGTGAGTGAATATATGGAGAATATATAACGTCGCTGCGGAAATCTTTCACCCATTTGCAACGACAAATCTGAGAGGGTAAAGAAAATAATTTGTTTATGCTTCCCACTGTTTGGTATACTTATATGAAATGTACTGCTTGATATATTTATATGGAATGAAGCATTAAACATTTCCCTTAGAAGTCTAGGTTTAAGACAGTGACACAGATTTATTACACAGAATCCATACAGTAGCGCTATCGTTTCTGAAGAACAAATATATCCAAAGAGCATCTTTTATGAAGAGAAGAAATAGACTTTCTTGACAATTGGACATTACACATATGACACTATTGACAGAAATGTTATTGAAATAGACATGATGACCCAAGTGGGCCACAACTGATATAGCAGAATGTTTTGTACCAAGTGAGGAAATAATTTTTTAAGATAAATCTAAAAAGGATTTCGAAACAATCTTGTTCAGACAGCAATTCCTTTTACCGACTTTTATCTTATTTTACTTACTTTCATTTAACTCTACTAACTTTCATTTTACTTAGTTACATCAAATTAGCGTCTTTGAAGAAAGCTGTACCAATTTCTGGTCGATCATTCCAAAGAAGACTCAACAAAATCAAACAGAATTCATGACACTTATTGTCAGTTATTGAACATGATTCATTTTGACATGCATGTACGAGAAATCCACCTCTTTGAACAAAAGTATAACTGTCATTTTAATTAAATTAATCTGATTTATTTTTACTAATTACAATTACTAACATCCTGTTGCCTACGACATGGTCTGTTTATGGTGGGATAAAAACCTGTAATGGTATGCATGGCTGGTATAAATAAATCAATGATGATAATAGTTATTCTTAGAAATATAAGAATTTACTGCAGAAAATATCCAATATTTGGTACCCAGATGGTATTTGAACTCAATCCATTAGGTTTGTTGTTCAACACTCTAACCCTTTCCCCATTCATCTGTCCATGAATTGCACAAAATAGAATTACGTTTTAATAATGTCAAACTGTAAAGTGTCTAAACCTGGAAAACTGGAAAAGTAATAAGATTAATTTATTTCACAAAATGTTAAAGGTAATCTATCGAAAGTTGCAAAAATATCTTGACAGTAAAGTGATAAAAAATCCTTTGACTGTTATTCGTAGGACATTTAATCAAGTCAAATTCCAAATTAACTCTTTTTCACATAAAATGCCATTCAGGATTATATCTGCATATAAAAACATCTCATTTGTTTAATCAGTCAAAACCAGAGTATCTATATTTTTTTTACATGACATAATAATGGCCTGTTTAACGCCAACAACCCAGGCTGATACTTAAATACTATTGATTCAGGAAATATCTACAGTCAGTAGTTAAAGTGTTATGATTGGTTAGGTTATAAATTTTGATATCGATCCCTTCAAGACGACACTATTTCGGCATCTCTCAAAATAGACGCTAAAACCTGATGGCTGAGGGGTTTCAGCAGCTGATAAAGTAACGAATACCATTACTGGAGATAATGTGATAATTTTCGGTAATCTTTGAAACAAATGAAAGCAATCATAAGACTGGTCTTACTATGGCATAAATCTGGGTTGTGTAGAGCCAATTTAACGTCAGTTATGACAGAATATGGTTAAGAGTTGAGGGACAGATTTCCTATCTCATAGGTTCAAGTCGCTTTAGCTTACAAGAATGTATAGTCACAAAGTATAACACCTCAAAGTAATAGTTGTATTAGACTGTTTAAAAATAAATAAATATATAAACGTATTATCAATTTTATATTCACGTTAAAAATATTGGAAATTGATCAATAACATTTGCAAGCAAATTTTGAATTTATTATTAGGTGATAAGAAAAAGGCAATGTGTAAAAGAGTTGCACTTTAAATTTTAAAAATTCAAATTCGCTATTGAATAAATTCTTTGAAAAATATTTACCAAAGGATAGAAATCAATATTGAATAAAAGAATAAGATGAAAACGATTTAAAAATGTTTATGCTAAATTATTGATCATCCATCATGATGTCTTTTCAATTCAAGAAAGTTTGTGTCAGTAAACAAAAGTTAAATTCAACAGTTTCGCAGACCACTTCACTCAGAGAGCTTGACAAAATAGCGATTCATTCCAAATCATCCTCATCCACAAGTGTCTCTTAATTCAATCAATATCTATCCATTAACGTAAGTGTCAAACCTCTTCGCTGGTCCCGCTAATCTACGAGTAATCTCGGAAAACTCTAATACGTTTGGCAAACTTCCCGTGTCGACCAGCAACACCACCTACCTTCGGAACCTTTGTCGCTTTCCTCCCTAATCTCGGTTTTATCTCGGTTTTCCGCTACATCCGTTGATTCATGGAGAAATCCTTCCTGTTCCGGATCTATCCTCTCAGCATTATCTCCGGAAGACTCACCCCCCTCCCCGACGGTCTCCACCCCCAGGAGTTTCATCGTGAATAATCCCCACCCCCCTAATCACACACACACACCACCGTTTGTTTTAGAAATTGATCTCAACGGAAGCACACACACTTGAATCTCAGTTCATCCGTGAAACCATGATGATTCCGTAACAAGATTTAGCGAACGCCGAACAATCCCGGTTCCGATGCTGATGGAATTCATTAAAAATCTTCGGGTTTTCGTGATTTATTTTTCAATCTGAAGATGCATGAACATGGGAAGAGGAAAATGACTACAAAGTAGATCTATACCGAAGAGTTAACTTTGAACGGAATCAATGGCGACTAATATAGAAGGTCTGAGCCTTGACTAAAACTCTGCAAACTGATAAGCGAAGAACGCCTATCCACTGTTTCCTCCCCGACTTCTTTGGTAAAGTGATTAAGCAAGACTTCTTAGGTACTCCTCTGGCAAACTTTTCAAGTCAGAGTCTCCGAGACGTGTGCAAGGGTAAATATATAAATATACTTGTTTTCACGACTAGAATCAATACGTCTTCCAAAACCGAACAACACAAACAGAAATAAATGCCAAATGGGGTCAGGGTACCATCACAACCACAAGAACACAGGTATGAATCGGATCTGTCAAAGACTGATTGTGTTACGATATATCCATATACTGCCGCGTGGGGCTATACCCATACAAGACTGCCTCTTAACAAAGTGTGAATTCTCCGCACAAAAGTTAGGTAACAAAAGTGGCCCCAGTACAATGCCTTGGCAGTGTTAGACAGTGTTGGGAGAGATCATTGAATTCACCGGTGAAATGAAAGAATCTCGACAGAGAAGCACGACACCGTGGCAGTAGAAATGTACGTATGCATTTTCATTCAAGAGCGTGATTTGAAGACTTAATTCCCCTGAGGTTTATATGAACATGATAAACTGTGTTATCAATACAAGGGTATTTTGCTATTATTATCAATGCATGTTCTGCACATTATGTGGTGTCAGTCTAGTGTATCATCACTCTATTATTTTTGTCATGAATGGAGAGTTTCTGATCATGTAAGAACATGTACAGGTACAAATTTGGAGTTTTTTGTTTGAACTTATGGTATTTTATTTATAGATATTAATGATACAAATGGAGAAAAATAGTTTTTAAAGAAATTAATAAAATAAAATTAAATACAAATTAAAATTAAAAAATTAAAAATAGGAACAAAATGAAAGAAAGAAAATAAAAATAAATGAGTGCTTTATGTTACAGTGGGAATACTTCACACATACGCTACGACTAGAAAAGAAAATCTTGATATTAGCCACGATCAAAGAGTCTTCATTTTTAGCCTAATTACTCGACTGAGCAAGCTATTTAGGCTACGATGTAAAAACGCCCACATGCATGATGCTTCTTGCATGCCGTATGCATGGCAACTGGCAGTATACCTTTAAACAATTTAAAGGAGCCAGGTGCGTTCCTATACTTAAAACAAATTCATTGAACATTCCCTAATAATTAACGTGATCAAGATAGATCAAGTGAATAAATGTAATGCATATACTAGGGTACTAATTACACCTAATCTACAATTATAATCACTCAATGTTCCCTACTAAACAAAATTCAACTAGTCTATGCACTGTACTGATAGCTTGGTAGCTTGGTAGCTTGGTAGCTTATATCTTCTACTTACTACCGGTAACTGGTAGCTCAGTACAAGTTATAACTGTTGAATCAGCATATTCTTGTTTTAACTGATAAATTAATATAGGTCACAATTGATGAATCAGAATGAGTCACAGCAGGAATCTGTCACACATATGTGATGATGAACTAATTACTTATGCAATATGAATGGATTAAAACAAAAAGCAGCATGAAAAATATGCCCAAAAAGTTTTATCAAAAGTGAAGCATATGATTGACCAGAGAATGATGAAATGGAATTGGAAGTAATATTAAATTTAATAATTTATATTTATATCGTGGTAGACACCATGAACAAATTGTGTTCAAAGTTCTACACAATTATTAAACTGGATTTGTGTGCACTTATTACACTTTCTCAACTCCCTGGGGAGTATACAACCCAAGCTGTCATTTCAGGCACTGTAAGTTCAACATTCACAGTTCTATCTCTTCCTACCGGGTACCCGTTCACAGCTGGGTGGACTGGAACAGTGTGGATCTAAGCATTCCACTCAAGTTCTACATGATGACAAGAGCTAGCCTTGAACCTGGGACCTCTAGGTCACGAGACACTCGCTACCTCTAGACCACCATCCTTAAACATATTGTAATAGGCTTTAACCATTAACTCTCTCCCAGATGGATTAGCAACAGGTACATCTTTCGGGCATCTCTTAGTTGCCTTCAGCATGGAGAAGGTTAAATCAAGAAATTCGAATAATTATGTTTGGTTTACTCTCATAACTATTATCATAGTGTACTCGTACGACTGTTCAACATATTCCCCAAATTGTTAGCTCAGTGTATATTTCCATATAACAGCTCAGGAATTCTGAGCTTGTTAGCTCTCAGTATATTATTGTTATCATACAGTTAGCTCAGTAAATTTTTGCTATCATACTATCACTTGTAAACCACGCTATCTCCAGAACCTTCAGGAGTATGAGTGTAAACATTTGCTCAGTCCGTTAAGATACGATTACAATTCTGGGTCAGGAAAGACCTTTGTCGCTATCAAGTGCATTACCATAGTTACGGTTATGGATGGTTTGTAGTTTTGTGACTGTGCATTAATTAAGATTAATTTGTTTCCTATTATGCAAATAGACATTGCGCCACATCTGTCTCTCTCACTCGTAAACTTGTTCACCTCTGTACTGATCTGATTTACACTCTGAATCTTTGATTTGTATTCCGACACCCTATCTACAATTTATAATGTTACACACAAAAAAAAAAACTATCTACAATACAGTCAAATCTCAGTGTATACGGTACATATAAACAATATTATCCTACCTTTCATGCAAGTTCCTTCTGTTTTTACAGATAGTACAAATTTCCATATACCCCACCTGGGAGGTTTACAAATAATTCATTTATTACCCGCTGCTATGACAACGGCATGATGTCTTTACCTAGGAGTCGAGGGCAAGCGCCATGACATCACAATGATATATGACGCCACAGTGATCAAGTACGGCAAAAATGGCCTACGACGTTTTCAAGCAGACAAACGTTTTGATTGAATTTAGACGTCATGTTCATGTACAGTAACATGACGGTAGGATAAATTTGTTGTCAATTCGTCCCTCGGGGTATATGGAATTATGTACCCCGCTTGAGAGCCCTTGTACCCCGAGCCGTTAGGCGAGGGGTACAAGAACTCTCGCGCAGGGTCCATCATTCCATATACCCCTCGTGACGAGTTGACAACTTATAATAATAGACTCAAAATCAATACTTATCAAACAACGTTTATAAAAAGAAAATCACTTTTAATAATATTAAATTTTCATAGTATATTAAATGTTCATAGTATATACACAATAATACATTTGGATATCTGTCAGCCAACCTCTGGAATAAGTGGCCAGTAGACCTGAGAAAGTCAGACACTATTTAGTCATTAAAAAAACAACTAAAACACTCCTTAACTGTAATAGAGCGCCTTAGGGTATTTGTATGTATGTAGAATAATATATATATTTTTATTACTAGACCCAAAATGATAATAATTAACTTGTTCATATCAAAGTTTATAAATAAAAAGAAATAACCTATTAATACCCCCCCCCCCCCCCAAATAAACTTCTATAATTCAACGTTAAAACTGACAAAGACATGCTGTTCTAAAAATAAAAATGTTTTCATACAGGACGGATAAATACTTTACTGTAGTGGTTATTTATACATCAGTCATGTTGTGGACACGCCTCTAGTTTCAATGGAAGCTCTTCAACCCTCGTCGATTTCCGATTTCTGAACGCATTTGATTACGCTATATCTATCTGCAGTAATAAGAAATCGTTCTTGGCGTCACGTTATTACACGGCCCGCCTCCCGAGACCAGCTTGTCGGTGCTACGCTGGCCGGCTTCCATTATCTTCGCAGACTTCCTGATATCCAAAGACGAGCAGACTCTCCCTCCAAAGGGTAAAAACAAAAAATCGGTAAGAAATAGACGTGGGTTTATCAATCAGTGATAATGTACGAGCATTTGGGGCTGTAGACGCAATCTAGCAAACATCAGAAATGCATGGTCTATACAAGGTATATCTACATGATTTCATATTGAAAAAGGATCTTTGGTGGAATCTAAACTACATATATGTCAGGATTAAGAGTTCATAAAGTGGCCGGTTTACAAATAAGAAGAGGAATTTGAATAAATACTTATAATAATGTGCACATTTATATTGTTCCAAATCCATGCTTGAAAGTGTACTCGTAAAGCTACATTATTACCCCAGTCACTGGATCAGTGTGCTCTCATTCACCTTCAACTCCCTGGGGAGTATACAACCCACATTATTACCCCAGTCAATGAATGTGTGCTCTTGGCCCAAATACGTTTTTGTGCTCAACTCACATGCTATGCTAAAAAACATGACGTTTTATGTACCAAATTCTGAGTTGAGTATGAAATCATACTTAGAAAAGTTTTGTAATTTCTGGGCCTTATTTCCATTCTCAACTCCCTGGGGATCATACAACCCAAGCTGCCATTCAATGACTGGAAGGTTATAATTCACATGTCCATCTCATCCTACCGGGTACCCATTCATTTTTCAATGGATAATTAAATAAAAACATTGAAAAAGCTTACATTTGCATACAACACCCAACTGGTACTCTTTTCCCAGAGATGCTCGTCAGCAGTCAAGCAGGAGGAGTCAACGAGAGTCAACACACTTAGTGCAGAAGTGGTCAGACCAATCTAATCACGGTACACACATCGGGATAAAGCACCAATGTGACCTCGGTCTCGACCTGAACCATCTCGGAGTTGATGCTCGGTTCCATTCCATGACCAGATAGGTTTACGATAATTTACAGCAATCTGAAACTGGTCTGGGAACCATTGTCACCCATACAGCATCCGCCAAAACGGTCACATATACGACGTAATGATTTTCGGTCAATTGGAATTGTTGAGACTGTGGCGACAATTTTGGTCAAAAGTACAGCTGAGGAATACTTCAGAGATGAAGACCTGCACGTTGATTGACAGTTGATTTACAGTTGATTGATAGTTGATTGACAGTTGATACTGGTTGATATTGGCATAAAACCATGGTCAAATTTACATAATGGAAGGATGTGGAAACTGTTGCTGTTACAAATTTGACCACTCAAGACAAAAAAATAATTCTTGCTTGAAGCATATGTGGATAAAGCAAACAGAACAATTTCTTTAAAATGTTGCATTGAACTTGAACAAAATAATAACAATCTTGTCAAAATCAATAATCATGGCCAAAGATACTTAACAGGAAGATAAAATAGGAGTCAGATCATATTAACCTCCTCACTGCTGCAGGCATATGCCAAAAACACATGCACAATGGAGAAGGTTAAGTTTGAGACATGATCTAGATACATGATAACTTTCACGACATTTGTTTGCATGACATTTTATTTCTTGACAATTTTACTGCATGAAACACGTATATGACATGTATAAAGCAAGAACAAAAATTCATAAAATTGTGCCATTGAAATTGAAATGGAAGATTGCAATGGAAGATTGCAATGGAAGATTACATTGTAACGGAAATATTTTCAGGTGTTCACAGGAAGATCATTGGCTGTCAGATCTCTAAATCAGTCGCAGGAAGGCACATCTTCAGATTAGTCCAAGGGAAGCACATATTCAGATTAGTCCAAGGGAAGCACATCTTCAGATTAGTCCAAGGGAAGCACATCTTCAGATTAGTCCAAGGGAAGCA
>JAVCKX010031205.1:0-12482 GCA_034780695.1 Lepetodrilus gordensis | reverse complement strand
AAAATTGCCAGCTAGGTATGCAAACCGTCTTTTATACCGGCGATATCACTTCCCAATAATCTGTCAGATTACCGATACGTGGAGATCGCCTCGCTGACAAAGTTTTTCAAAGTAAATCAATTTTATCTCTACCCAGCCCAGGTTTACAGAAGACGCAATCTCCGGAAGATGAATAGCGACTTCACTAAACAAGATTTCAGAGCGATCTGGGAATACACATAGGCCTATACACGGTGTATGTATGGGTGTATTCAGTGAGGCTTGTCTGTGGACCTCTTCACTCGTCCATCTGAAGACTGAATAGTTCACACAGAAACTTATTCTTGGTTGCTGCCAACTATAGGACCACCTAACTAGGCTTTCAACCATTGAAGAAACCTAAAACTAACATGCACGCCATGATAGTTTATACTGACGTTTCTGTTCTGTCTTCTTTCCATAACCAAACAAAATAGGATCTGTCTATCCTTTATGGAATTCCTATGACATAGTTATGTCCATATAGCTGAGCTAATGCCTGCCACGCAACCTAATGCTCTCAATATATCGCCCATACGCAATGAATGCCAACTCAGTTATTGAAAATGAACCCGTTCTACTGTGGCGCGTTTCACGATAATATTATCGAGATAGCGAATTAGAAACGAATAGTGTTTTAGGGTCTTCACAAGAATGCAACTTAACAGGATTAAAATTGATTATCATTCTTCCCTGCAAGCATTTAACATCGAGGAAATGTATACAAATAAGATTCTATCCAGATTACCAGTCATCATTCATTACTGAATACAATAATGTTTAAATGGTATATGAACCTGACTATTATTTACGCTCTAAGTGGTCGTCTTCGGCGGCACGTTCTCAAAACAGTGTATAAAACACATTAAATCCATTTCTATGGTCACCAATATGTGAATGTTATGAAGAGCACTATGACCGTTGAAATCAAAGAGGCATCTAATTCTGTCATATTGTCCACATCAGAGGAACCTAACCATTCGACAATACAACGAATAGCTCCATCGATATAAATATATTAGATAAGTGATCAAAATGATCACCACATTTAGAAGCAGAGTGTCTGTTCTATCTGACTAGCAGTGCTAAGTGAAAGTTCTGTGTCTGGGAGAGTTCGGCGCAGCCTTTCATGAACAGCTCGTTAATACCGGCTACCAGAATACAACCCTTCCGTAATTGCTCTCAAATATATGGTCTCGTAGATGTGAGAGCTTCATGAAGCGATGCACAGGTCTGTAGGACATCACCTTCTACAAATAGGCTTTGTCTGAGGTGTCAAATATGATGTCAACATTACTTTGATAATTGAAGAAACAAGCACAAGTCTGCGATTATTTAGATTGTGAAGACTGACCTGGCCCCAAGGTTACGAAACTTTCATGAGTACAAATGTGTGCTCAGCTCAGTTTTGTTCATAAAACGTCATGTACATTTTGTCCTTGAGCATGAAATCGTACTCAGAAAGTTTCGTAACCTTGGGGCCTAGTCTTATGGATTTGCATGTAATATTAGTGATACTACTACTAATAATAATAATGATTGGACGTCGATGTTTCCTTGATAGACATCATTGATACTGGTCTACCAGCCACTTCAACGTAATTAGAGCAACCAATAATAACTTTTCAGTAATAGGATCCGTAAGTTGACACGAGATAGCCCGAGATTCATTCAATATCCAGTGACATAAACCGGACAAAGCCCTAAATGCGCTACCCATTGACGATATCCCATTGTGACCTCACATGAAAACGTCACAATTCAGACGTCATTCATAGCAACCGTCGACATTCTTCCTGTCACCGGAAATGACCCCGACGAGATTTATTGTACCTATTGTCATACCAAAAACACCACTTCACGTAAATCTGTAAATTACGTTAGTTAATTCCGTCCCAGCATGTCACGTGATCGCCCAAGACTTGGCATGCATTAATCTTTGAGCGTATTCGATTCAACACTCGACCTACCATAGGGTGACAATGAGGGTATTCGTATCATCATGAGTGTTGTCTAATTTCATCACCATAGGGTTGGTCGAGTGTTTGAAACGAATACGCTCTTGCTACTATTGTCACCGTCTAGTTACCAGGAAGTATGTATATCTACGTATTACATTGCTGCAAACATAGACAGTGTACTGTATAGGATTCATAATCGATGGACAAGTCTTGGGGATATTTTGCTAAAACAAAATTTATCATATGTTTTGTTTTGTTTAAAGGTTATAGAAAATCGGCATGCCAAGACTTCTAGATATATATGTGTACAGTAATATGCACGACTAACATCCCTTTTGACAAATCTGATGAATTTGTTGGGTGTAATCTGTTATATAGCTAGATTTGTTTCCGTTTATAGCTCTAAAATCTACACAGGAACGTGTATAATCGATAAGTATCGTATTAAATAATACAATTATTTAGATAAAGGAAGTTCTAATATGAGAGCTGTCAGTAGAGATAGAAAGAGTCACTGTCTATTTGTCTTTAATAAAGCAGCGAAAACCAATATGAATCAAATTATGGAACGAACGAAATTCATGTGGAATAGGCTGCCAAGCAACACCAGATGAACACAAGAACTACTAGACTTCAAGGCTTAACACGGAGCTCAATCTTTTTTTTTAAATCAGCTTCTTTCCCCTAGACCTGACGATAGCCAACCATTGCTATTGCCATCACCGTCGCCCCGCAGTGTAGTAGTGTCTTCCATTCGTCTTCTTCTTATTATTATTGTTTGCATCATCATCATCAGCAGCAGCAGCAGCATCATCAGCATCAGCATCAGCATCATCATCAAAAACATCATCATCATCAACAACAACATTATCATCATCAAAGACATCATCATCATCATCATCAACTCAACCATCATCATCATCATCATCATCATCATCAGTGCATCATCATCAGTATCATCATTATCAAAAAATCATCATCATCATCATCATGATCATCAATATCAACAACAACATTATCATCATCATCATCATCAACTCCACCACCATATTCATCATTATCATCAGCAGCAGAATTAACAGTGCATCATCAACATCAACAACAACAACATCATCATCATTATCCTCCTCCTCATCATCATCATCATTATCATCATCATCATCTTCTTCGTCGTCGTCGTCTTCTTCTTCTTCTTCACCACCACCACTACCACCTCAATATCATCACAATCATTATCATCCTCATTCTCATCATTATCGTCGTCATCATCATCATCATCACCACAACCATCATCATTATCATCATTATCATATTATTATTCTTCATCACCACCACCACCTCAATATCATCACCATCATGCAAAGTGTTGTTGGGTGTCCTACGGAGTTGTTTTGGTGGGCAATGACATACGGCAATAATACCATATTATGGATATTAGACCTCGTCCATCTAGGAAGCGTCAGGAATTACCACCGTTCAACAGTTATTGTGATTAATTCAGTAGTGAGAAGGTTATACATTAATGATGGTAGTCGTTCTCGACAGCCAGACGAAATATGTGGTCTGAAGTATACTATACAAAGGAATGTAAACATGTGGGCTTGTATTGGATGGTCTACAGTCTTGTCGTCCATAATGACTGCAGAATAGCCTCGTTTGTCTTTGTTGTTATCTTATAAACATTAAGGTTTCAAAATACCGTAACAACTGAAAAATACACGGAATAGTGCTACGGTTATTAAAATATATCGATCGTGCTTTATAACTTTTAATCTTTGTAATTAATTGAAACAGTGCCTTTGAACGTGAACATCAATGCAATTTTATCGTCGAGTGTTAAGATATTTGATCATACAAAACAACGAAATTAAAATTTAGCATTGCTAACACGGCCGTCACTGGTATATTATCAAGCCAATTAATGTGTTTATATCATTCGGAAAGTATACAGTGTATATGTAGAATACATTAAGTAGGATAGACCTTTTCAGAAGTAAAAACTTCAAGGCATCCAACAAGACTATAAGTATCTCAACTTTCCTTGATGTATTGTCATAGCGGAGCACGATATTTACCTTCATGCATTTATGACATTATTTAATTGCCAGTACTTAAGGTCCACGGATAGATATATCCTGGCATTAGTTGTGGCATTGTCTTTGGTGACATGAATGTCTTCATATCAGTGAAACCTAACAACCTCATAACCCGTATGACCTTATATTATATTGGATTACACAGTAGATATAGCTGGTAGAAGATCAAGCGATCTACAGTAGATATCGCTTGATCGCTTTTTAATTGTATCGTTTTCCATCGTGATGATGTCATAGGGTCCGTAAGTTGACACGAGATAGCCCGAGATTCAATCAATATCTGGTGACATAAACTGGTCAAACACCTAAATGCGCTACACATTTGACGATATACCATTGTGACCTCACATGAAAACATCACGATTCAGACGTCACCGGAAATGACCCTGACGAGACTTACTGACCCTATTGGCATAGTTTTGCCAATAGTGCCAATGTACTGTTGCAGCTATAGTCCTTGACTTCACATGATCAACACTCGTAGATAAAGTGCCAATACTCCTCGTCAAAGCTTAGGATGTATGTTACTTTTATTTGAAGTCAAATGACACTTGACTGAGATTCTATATGCAACGACGTAGTTATAAACATTATATGCTCTACAAATTAACACTTATAGTAAATCAATTATTATGATTATATACTTTAGAGATTGTGGTACATTTCTGTTTTATCGCATGTATTGTTGGTAATTATTAAAAAAAAAAAATCTTAATATGTCATAAACATATATACTTTAGAGACTGTGCACTATGCTTCTTTTTGTAACAATTACCAACAATAAATGCGACAAAACAGAAACGTACCACAACCAATTCGTGTCTAGTAGAAAGCATAATTGAATTCTTGTATATATGATCCACGAACAATATACCTTGAGTGTAAGTTCCTGTACATATGTACATACACAGACACTGTGATCAGACGTATATAATGACATCTGGTAATGAACACTTTACCAACATGCAATCCTATTAACACATTTCTTTGTGTATACACAGACACGCACAGACAGATGCACGCACACACACGTACACACATACACACTCAATGGGTTAGAAAGAGGGCTATATACTGATTAAGTTGTATTTTAAATTGCGGAGGTTTTACAGATCATTTAATCGACTTACATATTGAATGAGATAAAAATAGAAATTATTACAATTATTTCATTCCGTTTACCTGTAACGTCCTTTTTCTTTGACAATCATCATACGATGTATTGCATCTCCAGACATCGTGGTGCTTTGTCTTCACATTCAGACGTAAGGCTAATAACTTGATGGCATTTTATTCATAATGTTTTGTGTTGTAGATATTAGCATCCAAACTGAATGTAGAGAGAAGGAATAGTTAACGTTTAAGTCGGACTGCATCAACATAAAGTCCAACGTGACCGTCATTAATTTAGACGGAGACGATTGACCTCTTTGCTATAAGAGGTCGCAGACAATTCACAGCCGACTTCACACTTGACTGCTGTCATAAGACAATATAGGGGTTAATTAACCTTTATGTGCAGACTGTCTAATGGGATAACCACTGATCAATACAATCACCGCGATAGGTAAGAGGGAATGATGGAATTAATGCTTGGATCATTCCGAAGATTCAGAATCAGGGATTGTTCTTGCATTGCAGTGGCGCATACAAAAATAAAGACGCTCTCGGCTTTCTATAGATGATGTATTTCCATACATATATGCACTGCTAGTATTAGACAAAGTTGCATCGTCTCCCTTATCACACCACTAAGGCTCATACATATGGATATGATACGATATGAGCTGAAGGCATATGGTGCCATATACGTCTAGATTCTGGACTAATATACTATACATATGCTGTGCAACTGGGTTATTATATATGCATGAAATGCTGCTTGGATCTATACTATAAATGGTTTATGGAAGACATTATTATAGAGCTTCTATGTATATTATATATTAGCATCCATATCTATATATGAATCATAAGCCAGCGATTAGAACTAATGTCTCAGAAATGCAATGTCTGTAAAGTAGATTTATCAGGAACAGATAAAGAAAGGTTGTATCTGTTGTCATGCTCGATTGCCTTGCATCAAGTAATCATCATTTCACATGTATACACTTACACAAGTGTCACAAATCGATATTAGCGCACGTTCAACGTTCTTAGCATCAATTAAGGAGGTTGAAAATAGTATCATGAAGTATCACTAAGTGTTTCCCTTGTCGCAATAAACAAATAATATCACCAATGTGTAATATCACTGTTGCGACAAGATGTCGATAAACGAGTATCATACAAATGCCGTTTCGAGTGGTGCTTCTATTAATCTGAATAATTTACTGAATGACGGCTCATGTATTCACGGTGCTATAGGCGTATACATGTCTATTTTAGAGTACTTGTAAGTAGTATCGCATGGTTAATTCCAAATACACGTACAACCTTCGCAGATGTAACCAAACCTAAGCTGACGCAGAAGTTCTGCTATTAATTATTACAAGTTTGAAGTTGAATCCTGATTGTAGCTTCTCTTCTTGCACGTGGAACAACTTCTTTTAAACTTACCCGAGGTTTTGGTTACTGTTACGCACTCAATTGCAGCGCAGCACTCGTTTCATAGACTCATCGCTCAACAGCTTCTACTGGGACCCTTAGTTTTTGAACACATCGTTAAATTAGTGATCGATACCCTGCCAGCGCAGATTGCGTCCCGCTACGAGATTACAGATAGAACTGCCAGTCGAGCAACATAGCGGGTGACAGTGAATGAATGGCCTGCTCCCGCGCATGCCAGATCTTCTCCGTTGTACGCGACCCTATCTCCTCTTTGAGTGACGGTTACTCGACTGACTTCCTCTGGAAGCGAACCAATAGATGAGAGGAACAGATGCCATATTGACCTGCGAGTGGGAAGGTCAGAGGTCAGTTTGTTTTTCCAGACGATAAAGTGAATTCTTGAAGCAGTTGATGTGAGGTGTCAGTTGATTGCACAGACTACAGCAGACGACATGGATTTGCTAGCGGTGCATGGAGTTACTGTGATGATACTTTTCATGGATGTACTTCAGACCACTGATCAAGGTAAGGTATTCTTTGAACAGGTATACTTTTACATTTACACCAATAGATGATTTTCTGATTAGTGAAAGATTCTAGAAAGCGACTTTAAACCCCAATTCAAAGGAAAAAGAAAAAAAGATGACTTTCTGAATTCGCGATCGGCCCTTACCGTTTTTCTTGATTTGTTTAGAATCATAAACAAGAATGAACACTTCATAATACCTATATTCTTTGATGTAACGCCAATTCTCCATTGAAAACCTCACATTTGTGAAGTGTAAATCCACCCATGAAATAAATACGAAATGGAGCGAGTAAGCGTTTAGTCGTAGTTAGTGTGTTAAGAGTATTTTGCGATATTGGAAAAAGTATATTAGAATGTTTATATTAGGCTGTGGCTGATCTAATGTTTCGCTTCTAGAATTCAAAGGTCTTCGCCTAGCAAATTACCAGTACTCTTGTTAATCATAGTAATTATCAGTATTGTATGGATTAGTATGGCTCTATTATATCTTGAAAACCAGTGTTCAGAGGAACTGTCATCAGCTCTGATAGTCAGATCTGCTATCAAATATTGATAGAGGATTAGTCACAGTACCATTATGATATTAATACTACGATAATTAAAGGTACCATGATTGCCCTGATTGAGAATATTCATTGATTTTACAACCCTGAACCACCACACTACAGTAATACTGAAAGTACGTATTTATCTTTCTAGAGATGCGACTAGCAGTAGACCAGTAGGTTTTTACGTGTGGTATATCATGGGGCCAGCGTCCAAATGAGATTGCATCGATGCGTGTTTCTGCTTTATTAAGCTACATAATGCTGTGGGAATCGTAGTGACACTGATCCTCAATACGGGAACAAGTCCTCTAGAAATCAATATTGTATTTCCCAGCCCCAAGTTCCGTGTCCATAACCCTTCTGTCATATCTTCTCACTGAAAGTATCCCTCTCACCTGTCATCAACTCCGAGGTAATGTGAGATAACCTTGCCTTGGAACACACTCTGGTCAGATGGGTCATTGCAGGGAACAGGTGAAGACATTGCAGGGAACAGGTGAATACATTGCAGGGAACAGGTGAAGACACGCACAGACAGTTCCGAGCACTTACATATCATTGCCACCACCAGGGGACACTCATGTATTATTCGGTGGACTGCATACAGCACAGGATATAATGGGGGTAACCTATTCCCGGTTCTAATTATTCGCATGAGCTAACGTATTCCCATGATGATGCTGCGCCATGGTTTGGTACGGGTCTGGTGGACGGCCGGCTGCCTTAATGCTATCGATCAGGAGGTGGGATTCAGGTACTGGGTATCTCCGCTCTCAGGTGTTTGTCCACGTTTATCTGTCAGCAATATAGCCACCAAGTATCTACATGATTTGTAAAACAGAACGGTGCGTCAGGTAATGGAGTAGTATGATAGGAAATTAGCGGTGTCTCTCGGGTGTATTAAAACCATTTAATGCAGATTATTTGTAGATATTCTAGATTTACTTCAATAAGGCTCATAATCCCTGTTCTCTGCCAAGCATGATTGTAATTAAGAGATCGTATTCCGCTGGATGTAACAGTAATTAAAAGCTAATGCTTAACTCTACCCTAAAGGCCAATATGGTCCGGACATGCAATGTCACGTGACTACATATTCATGCGCGGTTAACAAAGTTACGGTTTCACTACTGGGTAATATACCTTCATTTGGCCGTCCGGTGGGGACGTAAATCCCCGGTAATCAGTTCCTCCACAGGAACAGTTCTAGACGCAGGTGGCCTAGGTTAGCAGCAGCATATCCTTCCCTACACAATCACAGCATAAGTCAAAGGCAACCTTATCTAGTCAATCCCAGACTCAACGTCTATGGTTACTCTGAGCGCATCAGCAATCATGCATTTTGACTGACCAGATGTTCCATGGCAAACATCAGAATAATGTCCTACTGCATGTTTCTGTAATTGAGGATAATGCTAATCCTGTGATTCGAACGCAAGTTGCTGAATTGCGAGTCTAACGCTCTACCGAATGAGCTAAAGGGGGTACCCTGCTGGCCTATACCAGTAGGAGCACCCGGCTACATTACGCATGTTTTTTTGTGTGTATTTCAAAATGAATGTGTTATTACTGTATGTATTACGGTATTTGTTTCTAAGAAATATGGATGTTAAGTTAGTTTATGTGTATCGTTGCATTCAACATCGAGGCTCAGACTCCGCTCAAGCTAGGTCCACAGAGACGCGTATAAGGACGCACTGGACCTTGGTATTAGAGGATGTGCGCTGCTTAAAAGGCTTATACAAAACTTTCAGACTGTCAGTTTTCACCAGCCACCGTCACCTCAAAATGCATCCGTCAATACAACACTGTGTTGCCTGTCAAGGGAAAACATCAATCAATGTCGATACAAGATGATCCTTGCCAATTTCCAGTCAAAACAGCTTTGGGTTGATGGCTACATTTCGCCGTGGACGTCATTGAGACCATTGGGAAAGTGTCTAGGGCTGAGCCGTTGATGACTACTATACTACAGGCATTGGACGATCTCTCCTGTTCTTGGTCCCGAAATTACGAAACATTTTGAGTACGATTTCATGCTCCAGCTCAAATGTTATATGAGGATTAATTTATTATTTTGTGAACACGAATTTTAGTTGAAATCGTACTCAAAAAGATTTCTGGGCCAGGCTCCGAGATTACGAAACTTTCCGAGTACGATTTCATGCTCAAGCTCAGATTTTACATTGAGTTGTGCATGAAATCGTACTCAGAAAAGCTTCGTAAGCTCGGGGCCAGGACACCTTTTGAGTTCAAATTTTATATGAGGATTTGTGAACACAACTTTGAGCTTAGCATGGAATTTTACTCAGAAAGGTTTCGTAATATCGGGGTCAGATCTTCCCAGCAGTTTATCTCGCCAGCATTCCATACTTCCTGATTCTACTTCAAAGACTTCCCTCCTCACCACAAGGAACAGATGGCGTTCACGAGACATCCCTTGATGATAGACATCACAGCTTATATCTACCGCTATATCTACCACTTATGAACGTTAACGATTAAGCCATATGGGTTCCGCTTTCGACCCATCTCTCAGTGTATTGCCGCGGTTTGATGAGAAGCTACTTACAGAGTTAGGATCGACTCGGAACTAGTGATCCTGGCATTACCCCGTTAATGGCCGGTGCCAGTGGCGGCCTGCTGAACAGAGCTAGTCATTACGTAGTGAAGGAGGCATCACACTTTTTGTAGATAATGCGTTTTTCTCTTCTCTTTTATAATGACCATGTGTAGATTTATTATCTCTATTTTATGTATGGGAATAATTCGCTAGACTGGTCTCTGCTATATGTTTCTTTATGGTAGGAATAGACTGAATACTTAACATGGTTATTAGGCGCCATATAAGTACATTATTATTATTTCTTTATTTATTATCTTAATTTATTTGAATTTATTTGTTGCTTTTTATGATGGTAATGATGTCGATTTATCCAATATCCATTTGAAACAAACCGACACAAATAATATATTTCCATGACAATTCAATTACCAAATAGTAGGTTATGGGGGTGGAGGGTCTATTGTCGAAACGTTCTTACGATATTTTAAACCTAAGCACGTGCGTAACATTTGCATAGCCCTATATACAAACATTTAAGAGTTAATTGTGGTACGATCGTAAGAACGTTTCTAGAATAAGCCTCCAGCCCCGGAGATTTCGAAACTCTTTGAGTACGATTTCATGCTGAAGCTCAAATGTTATATGCGGATTTGTGAACAAAACATTAAGTTGACCATGCTAAAAAAAAACTCTGTAATATCTGCGCAAATACTCTAACCTTTAACGTTATTGTACGACAAATAACATAAACCATTGCGAATTTAAACTGTGACGTGCATTATTGATGGGACCCGACGCCCGTGTTAGACGTTGTGTACTTATACTTACATACCTAGGCGATGTATCGACCACTGGTGCTTCCAAGCAATATTCCGGACGTGTTGGTTTCCCATTGTATGCAAGATAATGTGTCATATTTAAAATATGGATGTGAAATTGAATACTGTTTAGTGTACAAAACGGTGGTTTGAAAAAACTCTTTCTTGGTTGAGTTTCCTTGACTAATTCATGAAGACAGTCAGTTGCAGTGACACAGAAGATATAGCTTGTCGATATCCGATATATATATCTTCAGTTTAGTGTAAGCATATTATATTCACAATAGAAAGTAATTTTGGTACAGGTTATGACAACATAGGGAAAAAAAACCGCTCCTGTGTATATATCCAGTACAGGTTTAAAGAAACATCAACGTCAATGCAGAATAATGAGAATTCTAAAAAAGACCTTATTATTATTTCATTTATTTGTATATTTCGGGATTAGATGTAGTGTACTGGAAGCCTGGACAATAAGGGAGTACATCCAATTCTAGTGAACCTTAGCATCCCGTCCGTTGCCAGTTCAAATGGAACTAATTAACTAATTAACCCTGAATTTGAGAACATATTGAACCTCAGTATTGAGACCGTAATGAGGACACATGTGTTAATCCAACATACACTTGCAGATGCACACCATCACTCTTTGTCTTTCATTCTCTTTCTCTCTCACATACACACATACACATACACACACACATACACACACAACACGCGCGTGCGCGCGCGCACACACACACACACACACAACACACACACACATACATACCATACACACACATACACACTTACAAACACACCCTCACTGACGTTTGTTTCTGAATTGAACCATCACCGCACGGACACTGCAACCAGTCAATTGTGAAATTTGTGCACTGACTATCGACTCATTTAATTACACCAGTCAGTCAGCATATTAAACACTTTGATTAATAGAACCCTGGGCATGTTTCACGCCAGCATCAATCCATACCCTGCTGTAAGCAATCTATAGACTGTACTATGCAGCACCCATACCAGTTGTGTCATACCAGAACCAACATGCGCCATGTAGTAGCTTAATGAAGATCCGTGACATTCTATAGCAGAAATATATGCACTAGACTGAACAAAATCTGTTGTTTTCCTACCATAATCAGCCTGTGCCCAATAGTAACATATGCAAGACCCATGACGTTCTATAGCAGCAGTACATACATGCACTCAGAGATGATGATCTATGATACATTGTACATATGCTGAACAAGACCCATGACGTTCTATAGCAGCAGACATCTACATGCACTGTGCTGAACAAGATCCATGACGTTCTATAACAGCAGACATCTACATGCACTGTGCTGAACAAGATCCATGACGTTCTATAGCAGCAGACATCTACATGCACTGTGCT
>JAVCKX010031094.1:0-14433 GCA_034780695.1 Lepetodrilus gordensis | reverse complement strand
GAGAGAGAGAGAGAGAGAGAGAGAGAGAGGGGGGGGGTTAGAGAGAGAAAGAAAGAAATAGGGAGAAAAGCAGACATGGCACAGAGAGAGGTGGGAAAGAGACAGAGAAACAAACAAATTACACACACACACACACACACACACACACACACACACACACACACATACGTGGATAGGTCTTCAAATGGCATGCATACAAAAAGTGATAATATTAGATTATGTGAACTGTACGTAAAGTTTATTCCTAATTACCTAATATCGTGACACCTACTTCTGGCGTTCATAACTTTTACTTTATCAAAGACCTAAAATATACTACAATGATCTGTACAGTATACGATGCATGTATGCATAACACTTTCAAGTCAGCAACATTTACTTTCTGGTGCACGTAACTCTTAGATACTGACCTCTAGCATTCTTTACAAAGGCATGGCTCTATGACCGACGATAACCATGTAAATCTCCGGAAACAACGAAGGCATAATTCACACTATTCCGACCGACAAGTTATGCAAAACAGATTCCGTTAAAAGGTTATACTTTGTGTTCCTTTCCAAGACGAAGAATTACAATTCAAAGCTTTTAAAATATACGCAAAGGGTAAGCCTTGGTGGCAATTTCAAAGGCAAACAATTAGATAATGAGGTTGATGGAGGCTGATTGTACAAGAATGCATTTTATACTTGGACGACAACTGTGAAATTTACAAACTCCGATGTTTGAAATGGGTGCAAATTGGACGAGTTGACGGATACTGTTTGTACAAGAATGCATTTTATACTTGGACGACAACTGTGAAATTTACAAACCCCGATGTCTGAAATGGGTGCAAATTGGACGAGTTGACGGATACTGTTTGTACAAGAATGCATTTTGTACTTGGATTATAACCGTGAAATTTACAAACCTCTATGTCTGGGTGCAATTGAACGAGTGGGTATATATTATAAGACGGTGGGAGGATTGAAATTTGTGATCTATGTTGATTTCAATCTTATAGACTTTCCTGCCACTATAATGTACCTTTTCCACTACAATGTCCTGTTGTCAATTGACGAATGACACAGTTTGATAGCATTGTTTGTTCCATAGATATATCCACTACTCAGATAGATAGATAGAGAGAGAGAGAGAGAGAGAGAGAGAGAGAGGGAGGGAGAGGGAGAGAGAGGGAGGGAGAGGGAGAGAGAGCGAGAATGAGATAGAGAGAGAGAGAGAGAAATATTACACGTGGGGCTTAATACTTGTCACATTCTGAAAATGTTCATTATATTTCTGTTGCACTCCAAATTTCGTATCATGCATACTTCAACAAATGTCAGTGTATTGTAATGGACTATCTTACAAGAGACACAAATAATACTGTAGGAATATCAAAACCATTCTACAATTGCAAAAGATCGGGAGTCAAGGCCTTAAAATAGTTTTGCTATGTAATTTTATTCACAATATAATATATTAAAAACGTTTTTAAATAGCCAACGTTCCCCCGTAGGTTTTATTTTCATATTGTTTGTCATTTGAAGATGCCACTTCATAATAGGCAATAATGACAGCGTACTAATGCCATGTGTTATTAAATATGTTATTAAATATACATTCCACACCAAGAATACCCTATGTTCTTATCAAGCCATACAATGAACACACAGATTCATACAAAACACACACAACGGCACGAGCAGAATACTCAAGAGTCATAAAGAAATATTAAATAGTGTTAATACTCCAGCACCTGGCGAACAGAGAAAGTCATCGCCGCATATCCGGAATTATCCGTCCGACATCCGATTATTCTCAAACTCTTATATTCCGCCCTCCATTACACGGGGCGGTTTACTATATTCACTAAGTGATGTTTCTATTCAAATAGGCCATCCATGACAACATGATTCAAGAAATATAAAGGGATTAATGTGAAAATAATTATCATCTTTGATGGAACCTTGAGGGTATCCCTTTAAGAGGCATTCATACGACATGGGTTGGTCTACGGTATTAAATCCCTTTATGTGAATACAGGACTTCACTATTCAGGGTATCAATTGTTTTTGACAGTTATGAAATTGGGATGTATATACGATATTATAATTTTCAATTTCATTAAAATGTGCAATATTTATGTGGCTTAATTTTAGACCTATGACATTATGCCCCCTAGCTGAGTCTGACCTTTGCATTTATGTGAGGAGGAATGTTAATGCAATGGGTGTATAATTTCAATATGGTTGCAGATCCTATTTAAATGTTATGTACATGTATGTGTTAAAGCATATATATGTATTTATTAACGCAATATTATTTTATGTTAAATAGAAAAAATGTCAACTTTACAAAGGTTGACTTAATTTGACAGTTACGATATCTAGAAAATGAAAGCAGTTCAACACGTAATATTACGTTAAATATCCATTTCTATATATTTTGCACATTAACAATAGAACATTGTGAATCAACGTACAACTGTATAGCATAAAATACTTTTGGCAATGTTCCGGGATTTTAAAACTTATTAGCATAGATCCACCACCATAGAACATGGAGTGCATGGGGAAATGCATGGAACTCTTTTACCATTTATCTTCAATGACATATGTAGCGTTACTACGTGGTAATACTATATTTACACAATGAATGTTAGTTTCCTATATGCAAATGATCATTGTCGTCGAATGACAAACGAATTATAATCAGATTCTTGTTAGTGATTGCATAATTATAAAAACCATACGAGTAGAACCTAAAAACAACCACATTTTCTCTATGAAGTTCCCTGAATGTTATCTCACTCAATAATCACCTTTTACTTGGAATGTTTCCGAAATGTTTAGCCCAAATTTTTACAATTTTAGAAAATCTGTTCTTAAGGATCTAAAGTAGACGAGTGTCATTATTAAACCGTGCTGAAAAGCAAAACGCTTTAGATAGACCGATAATCCGGTCTATACATGCAGATAGACCAAGAGTAAATTCTTTACGTCACATAAGACGACAGCAGACATTAACAAGGTTCCGCAATAGTGTATAATTACTGATATAAGTGCGGCAATCTGGCTGTACAAGTAGATGCTTAACTCTCAAGCGAGTGCATGAGCATCGGTGCACCAGTGCGTGTGTCTGTATCCATAAACCGCAAGCAATGTCATAGGCTAGAGAAATAAAAACTTACGTAGAAAACAAGTGGAGATAGCACAGAACCTTGTCGATGTCAAGCAATTTATCATGTTGTTATTCTGGTAGGTCTTGTATTTGAAGTGACAGCCATGTAAGTGAATAAGTGCTGCATGTTCCGAGATTTCAAAGATTGATAATAAACATAATAATAACATAATAACAAATTTAATAAACATAAACAATAAACATAATAATAATAATATTAAGAATAATAAAAATAATGACATTAAAATTAATAATAACAGTGATAATAACAGTAGTAATAATATTAATTCTGATGGTAATACCCAAATAAATGGAATTTAGAGTCGCTTTCAAAACTATTTCACAAATTACTACAGTACTTGTCAATTTAGGCCAGGAGGAAATCAGCAACATCCGTTAGCGCTGAATGTTGCAGTAAACCTGCGAGCACCTGCTGGCTGGTACTGACACCAAGGATGATAACGAGTGAAGGATAACAACACGTTGAATACCGATATACCAATAGGTTGGACCATTATTTGGCATAAATGCAGATTAAAAAGATAATATAACTTGTTAATGTTATGTCTTTGAATTCCAGTTAGCTGAAGGTACTGCTTCTTGTCTTTATGTCTATTATATAAAATATATCATGCCACGTTAATTGGATTCAGTTTACTACGAAACAAAGTAATGTGAAAGACGTACAAAGTCTTTCTCGTTTGACGTTGTAGTCTTCATTAATTCATTGATGTCATTGACATAGTATAGTGTCATACTTTGCATTCTATTAATTTTAGTCAAAGGAATGCAACTGATCTCGAAACACTAGTAAATTGTTGTTGTTCCGTACTTGATTTTCCCTCTTCGTTGCCTAGATGTTTACAGGAATTAAGATTAAGACATAATATGGAAGTCGGATTGGTATGTCTGGGTCAGAGCGCAAACAAGACCGGTTCTTCGTGTTTCTGTGTCCGACATGTCCGTGATGTTCCTATCGGAACAGAAGGACGCGTATTGGAACGTGATTGCCAGCTTGGCCACGTCTCTACAAATACCGTCGTTGAATCCTTTGAAGAAATTAGTGCTTAGAGGTTGACGAAATATTATAGTCATAAATGATGTTAAGTTGGTACTGAAACGAGCGAAGGCTAGAATGCTCCGAGCAAAGATTAGAATTAGAATGCTCATGTAATTTCAATTTTATAGCGAAGATGACGATCGTTAAGGTTACAACTGCAAATGAGTGATGGATAGAATATTGCTGGTATTATAGTGAAGACTATGTTTAATGTTACAACTGTAAATAGGCGAGGAAATGGGTCCTGAATTTTTGGATATTTGATACTTGAGAGAGGTATACCCATATTATATATCATTTGAAAGCTGGAAGTGTGTAGAATAAAAATATGTAATGTAGTCAAAGGATTCTGACGATTTGTAAAACATTTGATCGCAAACGCGACTAGGCTTTTCAGTTTTATAGTGAAAATGTTTACGGTTACAACTGTAAATGAGTGTTAGAATGCTTCTGGCATTGGAGTTCTATAGTGAAGACAATGTTTAAGATTACAACTGTAAATCAGTGAGGGATAGAATACTGCTGTAATTGCAAATTCATAGTGAAGACGGCAGTGTTTAAGGTTACAACAGTAAATGAGTGAGGCAGTTCTACAGTGAAGAAGTCGATGTTTAAGGTGAGAACTGTAAACGGGTATGGGCGCTACAATACTGCTGTTATTGCAGCTTTATACGTGAATATGTCGCCATTACGGGTCATGAATCTTACTATTCCTTTATTAGGTTAATACAAAGAGAATGGCTATACCATGAACGTTGAACCATGAACGTTTGCAGTAGTTAACATTGCAGGCATTAAGCACTGATGTTTGGGACCTGTTCTATACAGAACGATCGTAGCTTTGTCAGTTTCAGACAGGAGGAAAGATGGGACAGCTGTACTTAGCGCCGAATGTTCCAGTACACCTGCGAGCACGCTAATGGACTGACGAACTAAGGATGGACATTTTTTTAATATTATATATGCATACAATGCCGACAGTAAATTAGGTATGATATGCATATTCATATTAGTTGTATTCTGTGTAGCCTACTCTATAATGTATTGATATTTTGAGATTATTAGAGAAAATTAGTATTGTGTCTAACAACATGAAAATAATGAACGTACACCTATTTTAAAAATGTTTGTTAAAAATCTAAAGAAGATATCAGTACTATTAAGCAAGGCACTTTCATTCTTGATGTTTGTAGAGTCCACGCAATCAATAACCCCACTGCCAGCGTGTCCCCACCCTCCCCACCCAGTTATTAACCACCCAGAGGGAGGCCTTTCATCCCGTGTCCGCTCACCCCACCCATTTATAACAAACAGTGGTTGATTTATCAGACCCTTAATGGCTTCTCTGACAGAAACCGCGAGGTACTTCAACCATTGACCAAACTCCAACACTTTCCTCTGTGGATTTTCTGGGCAGATGGTTTCAGGTCTAGCTTCGCCGTGTGGGGTATATTATAAACGAGTGTGTATGCCCTTATACTTCAGCTGATTTCATATGTAAATCTAACACGTTATCTTGAATGAATCAACCCCCCTGGCTGCCATGACCATGCTTTATGCGTCCTGACATTTTCCATCACGGTGGGTAACTGTATACTATGAAAACGCCACCGGCGATGTTAATGAAGTAGTGTATGTCTATGTGATGAAATGATGACACTTTGCACAATATCAGCTCATGCCTCGATAATACGATCATGTGTTGATGTGGTTTAATAAGTACTTTTTGAACAGAATGACTGTCAAGTAAATGTCTTCAAACCTCCACTGATGTTTGTTTTATCCAGGATGCGGGATTTGTGAGACGATACCGGAACAAGACGCGATGGAGTGGATGAAATAACTTTGGATTGCTTCAACTAGGAGGCACCATTCATTACAACCATACGTGTTTTCTTTGAGCTACGTTATCTATCGCAGTTCTTCGAATTTTAACCTCAATAAGGTATTGCGTAGTAGCGAAGTAGCGAAAATCATATAGGACAAAGATTAAGTCAGTGCATCTTGTAACATGTCAAGTGTAATACCGAAGACTACTTGGTTGAGAAGGACATTATACTCAAACTGTGTTTTAACCTTGTGTCTAGTTAGGATGAAGGATTGAAAGTGAAACATGCAGCAATGGTCAACCCTTTAAGGACATATCCAAATGCATGTAATTCTCCTTTACCATACGCCAGCCACTATCAACGGTCGTCGTTCAGTTAGTCTAGAGATATGGTGTAAAACGTATTCCTTGTTTTCAGGACATGCTAAAATGGTGCACGTAAAGTATAGTACTGCTCTCGAAAATACAAGAGAAATAAACATGCATTCTTTTAGATAGGGTTGATAGTAGCTCGAGGTTCCTTGATATGGTTAGACAAAATATAATTTTATGATATAGATTGCGCTCTATAGACTTTTCCTTACCAAACCCATGTATACAGTTATAGGTTGATGGTAGTTCGCAGGGCCCATACAATCCCATGATGTCGTAATGTATCATAGACCATCAACTGGTGACGATAACAGCACCAGAAGACCTATACTCTACCAACAGCTCGTAGAAGTTCAGTACATTTAGGTGCAGGGAGCTAATAGCTGGTGAAAACAAGAACATCGTAGACAAGAAGTTGATATGTTAAAGCAAGCCATCCTATGGATATCAATCTCATCATATAATACCCAGTCCCTCAAGATATAGACAACTTTCATTCTCAATTAACATGTATTTTTATAATGCGCCAAATCCAGGCCTAAACGCGTGCATTATATTGTATTATTCGTGCCAAATTTGTAAGACATTTTGATAGAATCCTGATATCCTAAATCTTGTATTACTGTCATTGTCATGCTATAGTAATGGTCTTTACTAAACTTAATTCACCATTGGCATCTGCCATGATGTTGTACTGTCTGGTAGCTTAGAAATTACATACAATTTATGCTTCTTCTTTTTTTAGTAGACAATGTATCTGGCCTCGAGAGTCAGGCATCAATGCTCGCGAAGTCACCATTCTGACGCGATCATGATAGGATGCGCTGTCTGTACCATGGCAATGCAGTTATCATCCTTGGTCTGCCAGTACCAGCTGGTGCTTGCAAGTTTACTGCAACATTCAGCACTACGGGTGTTGCGAGTTTCCTTCTGAACTTAAACCATACGAAACGGAATAACTCTAACATAACAATCTGGGAGTATAGACGTATTGAAGTAGAAGTAACATTCACTCCAAGCTTACCAATGTATGGAATTATAGGTTACCTTGGCGTTATCCCGTTTCATTCAAGAAAGTCCATCTGGCCTAGAGATTACGAAACCTTTTTGATTGGGATTGCATGTTCAACTCAAGGATTTATTCACTACTCCTGATATTGAATTTGAGCTTGAGCACGAAATCGTACTCGGAAAGTCTTGTAATCTCGGAACCTGGCTATCGTTACTCGCAGCTCTCATATCCACTATGAGACCATAGCGCTTTCGCAAATGCACGATCCCCATGTATTAGTCTAGAGATCGCTACGAGAATTATAATAGTTTCGTAGTAGATATGAGAGCTTCGAGAAACGATATTCTGACATCCAGCAAGAAGCTCTTGTATTAAATCTGTGTCCACTAGTCTGACTGGTCAGTCTCCTCTGCTGGACAGGTCTCTACCGTGACACGACCATCTTCAATCATCGTCTTGCTTTGTACATTAATGCGTTGTTTCAAGCAAGGATTGGTCATCATACGCTGTCAAGCTAACACCAATGCTCTACTTATACAGGCCATACCTTAATATAAGTCTGGTTTGGGCAATAGGTTTCTGATCTGGCGGAATTGTCTGTTGTTAGTATTAAGCTTATTGAGGTGTGAAGCTGAACATCTTAGTCCGTGTTAGCCTATCAGATTACAGAAGATCACTCTATATTTATTTATTCATTTATCCTTGACTACATTTTGAAGAGTGCAAACATTTCGCTATGCCGTGTACAAATTGACCATGTATATCTTAAAACGAAAACATTATTTTACTTTATAAACAGGCTATTAGGCCCAAATGCAGAGAATCGGATTTCCTAAGTTTGATAACGTTTTTTTCTAAACTTTATTTTTTTCTGATGAACAAACTACATGTATGGTTTAAATCAAAACAAAGCTGCTTTAGATAAGACATATAATTGTCGATATGTTAAACTATATTATTTATATTTAATTCATTGTCAGCAATGCCAATTGCTCATACAATCTTTCATATATCACAGGATGTTAACATTAGAAACGAATGATATAGTATGTTGCATTGACGTTTAAAAATACATGTAGCTCTCATGTGTTTGAAAAATCACCACATGTCACCACAGTCAACAATATCATGCAACCACAAGATATACCATCAATACAATTCTGACATGTTTGGCGAATAGCACTGTTGGATGACCATATGGTCGTAAGCTAGTGTTATTGCTATGGGAAGTATGAACATGAAAGCAGGAAAGATCAGTAATAAGTATCTTGCATATAAATATTGCAATTGCAGGTGTTGGACTTCACAGACAAGAAAGTGCAACAGTACCAGACTTTCTCGGAAGAGCCGAGTATATGTTATTTTGTTTTGGCGATAAAACATTCAATTGTATTACCGGTATGCCGTTAAAGAGCAGTGCAAAAATGTAGAAACCCATGGCTTTTAAGCTGCATGCATATATCTTGTACCCATTAGTTAATGAATACTTTACAGGCTTACATGTATACGAGCTAGAGTCGTATTTCAAACCAAATTGTACGTTTGTCTATCTAAGTCAGTGCAATATTCGTATTGGTAAATATACTAATGTAAAAAGCTTTCTATCTTTCTTTCTCGTTCTCTCTCTCTCTCTCTCTCTCTCTCTCTCTCTCTCTCTCGTATTCACACTATTTGTTTCAATTCCATTTCTACAGTCCATGTATTCAGTCGTGAACCCATCGTCTAATACCACTGTCCAACATTCTATCGCTACAATCCGACCCCCCAGAAATACATGGGTGTGGTATTTGCACCTGTAATACTCACATTAGCATATCTACCTCCAGCTATATGTAGTCATGTATATTGCAGATGTTCGCAACACCGAATGATATTTCGCAGCATGCGTCCCAACAAGCTCCGAACTCCATTGAAGAAGCACGCGTCATCTCGCAACATAGATGTGTCGAATGCGCCATGATACCAGATACCCACGTGCGTTGCAACACGTTCCAGCTACTACATTCTGATATAAGCATTTATAACATGAAAACAATCTTCCATTAAAATTCTGCCCTAGAGGCAACACATCTGAATGAAAACAAACACTACCGCTATATATGTCATCGCGAATACATTCTTTGAAGAATGCAGGTACTGGATAATCCTTAATGAGGTGCATTTTGCATTACGACCTCGGTGAAATGTGTAGGAGCTGACGAGTGCATTGTAATTCGTTAAACATGTTTTTGATAGCGTTGATCGGAGTGGGTTGGAGCCCGCAGTGGTAAAGGTCATTTTAGAATGGGAGTCAGAAGCGTGTGTGCAAGAAAGACCGCTAACTGCAGTAGATGCGGTCTATAACGTAATCCTGTGTCCCTGTTAACAGAGTGGGTGGGAATATACCATGAAGGGTGGGACGGGATGCATTGTGTATCACATTTCGTGCTTTAAGACATAGGTGTTATACTACACGTAATCTTGTTTTGTTATTTTGAACATTTGCTGATCCTTTGTGGCAATACGCATTGCAGTTTGAGAATTCATGTCGAAATCAAAATAAGTGAAATACCTTATGTATCCGTGATATTTGTTTTTTTAACCATCTCCCCGCTGGAAGCAAAGGATTTCTTTTTGCAGTTTCAGAATTCATATCGAAAAGAAAGTGACATACCGAATGACGATGTATCCGTGATAATTCTTAACTATCTCCCCGTTGGAATTATGTTTTCTCTCACTAAATAGCAGCGCATGTAATTAATTAATTCAACAGGAAAAGGGTTAAATTATGGAACCATTGGTATTGAAGAGATATACTGTGTAGACATGCTCTGGGACAATGCAGATGTCATTCACCGAGTAACTTGTCGACTCTTGGACTCGCGTCTATTATATAAATTTAACAATTCTTTATAAGCCTTTCCTCCGGTAGAATTCAATGTATGGCTAAGTTCTGAACATACAGTAATTGCCGACCTGTGAACCTAGATACTATACATTATCATGTCACAGATTCCACAGTCCCTCTATTAAAGAAGAGTATGTCTTCAAGAATTTGCCAAAGCCGCTTCTTTTCTGAATTATGCAAAAACTTTCGGAGTAGCCTATTTCATGACGGAGGATATCCTCAAATAGCAAACCATGATTCAAAGATAACACTCTTCAGCAGAATTCCATGTACTCTAAGCCTAATATTCTGTATATTCAGAACGTCCCTTTCTTCCTTCAGGGGGTTCATTAACTGCACTCAAACGCCAAGAATTTCGCTAAGTAAATTTCAAATCTGACTTGTCCAAATTACCACCAAACCAGTCATGTCACCCACAAAGAACAGTTACAGTAATTGGACGTTACTCTACTCATCGTATGATCAATAACGTACATCGTCTTAGCACATTTCCAGACTCGAGTATCCTATATATGCGCTCTCAAAGGAATTGAAAAGTCGTTTGGTGAAATGCTCCATATTGATAATTTTTCTTTTAATGTACGTCCTAGGACAGACCCATTAAACGCTAAATCAACTTCACAGTCGGTGTTCGAAATTCTCGTTTAATTTATTCCTAGGCGTAAAACACGTTTGGTTTTCAAACTGCATATGTCAATTAGCATGGCTTAGATCATGCTCTACCTTGGCTACTCCAGACTTCCATATTCTAATATTGGAATAGTCTGGTAGTCTGGTGTAGCCAAGCGCTGTAGGTAGAACATGGGCTTAGAGGAGGAATCTATGGATGTTAGTATCAAATGTGCAGACAAAACTGATGCTCTCATCACTGTAGTCAGCATGGAAACGAAAGTAGATAAAAACAACCATAACCGACAATAACCTATCCCTCTGTCGAGTACATTTCGCACATAACAGCCACTAAACCTTATTACACGTCGTCCATGTAAATGCTATGTAGTAAAGAGCGTTCTTTCTACTTTGATATACTCGATATCTTCCGAATTTCCGTTACTTTTGCATTGGGACAGTATTAATGATTTCGCCCCTAAACTATACAAGTCTATAGGACCTGCAGGATCAAACAGTTCCATCCTGCGTCGCCACGTAGTCTAAGGTGTCACGGAAGATGCGTTTCGATTGAATGGAAGACAGACTCAATTCTCCATTATATCTGGAGGCAGTGTAATGGTGTGGAAAATAAAGGAATAGCGTCGTATTTATTAGCTTGGAATATGTTGGCCAACGGTGAGAATGAAGCCTATTATTTATAATGAGGTTCATACCCCAAGGGCAATAGTATTTAGTATCTAGGAATATGATTAGGATGCATGAAAATTAATGTTAGTTATTAATTTTAGACGTATAGTAGGTTTCTTCACTTATAAAGCTTACTAGCATTTTTTTTACTAGCATCAATTACTAGCATTAATCTTAAAGACAAGAGTATGTAATCATTTCCAAATGCATGCAACTATCATAAAGCCATGCGTCATGTATGTATGCAAATATATACTGTAACTTGAATTCATTTTTCTTTTTGTATTGTAATTTTGTGTAAATTACTACTATATAAACAATGCTTCATTATGTCCAATTCTGAACATGATGTATAGGCATTTTCATGTAGGTAATTTCATCAACACGTGATTATATTGATTGTATCAGGGCTTGTCAATTTACTGCAGGGGTAAACCTGCAACACATGTGGCATAGTATTACAGCAAACCTGTAATGTCTGGTACTGATGAAGCAATGATAATAGCTGCTGTCTGGTATTGATGAACCAAGGATACTAACTGCTGCCTGGTACTGATGAAGCAATGATAATAGCTGCTGTCTGGTATTGATGAACCAAGGATACAAACTGCTGTCTGGTATTGATGAACCAATGATAATAACTGCTGTCTGGTACTGATGAACTAAGGATATAAATGTTGTTTGGTACTGATGAACCAAAGATAATAACTGCTGCCTGGTACTAATGCACCAAGGATAATAACTTCTGTCAGTAACTGATGAAGCAATTATACTAACTGCTGTCTGGTACTAATGAAGCAATGATAACTGCTGTCTGGTACTGACGAACTAAGGATATAACTGCTGTCTGGTACTGAGTGAGTGAGTGAATATGGAGTTTAACGTCACTGCGGATCTGGTACTGATGAAGCAATGATAATATCTGCTGTCTGGTACTGATGTAGCAATGATACTAACTGCTGTCTGGTACTGATGAAGCAAGAGTGAGTGAGTGAATATGGAATATGATGAAGCAATGATAACTGCTGTCTGGTACTGAGTGAGTGAGTGAATATGGAGTTTAACGTCGCTGAGGATCTGGTACTGATGAAGCAATGATTCTAACTGCGGATCTGGTACTGATGAAGCAATGATAATAACTGCTGTCTGGTACTAATGCACCAAGGATAATAACTTGTCAGTAACTGATGAAGCAATGATAATAACTGCTGTCTGGTACTGATGAAGCAATGATACTAACTGCTGTCTGGTACTGATAAGCAAGAGTGAGCGAGTGAATATGGAATATTATGAAGCAATGATAACTGCTGTCTGGTACTGACAAACTAAGGATATAACTGCTGTCTGATACTGAGTGAGTGAGTGAGTGAATATGGAGTTTAACGTCGCTGCGGATCTGGTACTGATGAAGCAATGATAATAACTGCTGTCTGGTACTGATGAAGCAATGATACTAACTGCTGTCTGGTACTGATAAGCAAGAGTGAGCGAGTGAATATGGAATATTATGAAGCAATGATAACTGCTGTCTGGTACTGACAAACTAAGGATATAACTGCTGTCTGATACTGAGTGAGTGAGTGAGTGAATATGGAGTTTAACGTCGCTGCGGATCTGGTACTGATGAAGCAATGATAATAACTGCTGTCTGGTACTGATGAAGCAATGATACAACTGCTGTTTGGTACAGATGAACAATAACTGCTGTCTGGTACTGATGAACCCATGATAATAACTGCTGTCTGGTACTGATGAGCGCATGATAATAACTGCTGTCTTGAATTGATGAACCCATGATAATAACTGATCTCTGGTACTGATGAACCCATGATAATAACTGATGTCTGGTACTGATGAACCCATGATAACTGATGTCTGGTACTGATGAACCCATGATAATAACTGCTGTCTGGTACTGATGAGCGCATGATAATAACTGCTGTCTTGAATTGATGAACCCATGATAATAACTGATCTCTGGTACTGATGAACCCATGATAATAACTGATGTCTGGTACTGATGAACCCATGATAACTGATGTCTGGTACTGATGAACCCATGATAATAACTGCTGTCTGGTATTGATGAATCCATGATAATAACTGCTGTGAGTTTGATATTGCTCAGTGCTGTAAAGAGAAAAATAGTAGCTGGGTTTGAGTTTTTACTGAAGTTACAACACCAAGTCAGTGGGAGAAATCTCAGCTGAGAAAAATCTCAAACTCAAGTTTGTTGGGCCTGGTATCCATATTCAGTATGTTGTGCACATTGCTTCATCATCAGTCAGTTCAATTGATTGATTGATTTAATTATTTCCCATATATGATGACAGTCTGTTCAACAACATTCATGTCGTTCCCATCACTTCACTCAACCATCTGCACATTCATGCCTCCAGTGTCTGATTGTTCTCGAAGGGCAATACATCCGACATGTTGAAACATGATCCACACCATTTGTGTATTCATATGCATATAGAAAAAACACAAAATTCATTCTTAAGAAAAATAATTTTTTTATTTATATTGACATGTATACAAAAATATGGCCCATAATAAATATTTGTATTTTTCGTTAATACAAATAGACGGGCCACGTTTTTATGCAGGGCTGGCTCAATCCATTTAAAGTAACTACTGTATCTATACATTGCTTACTAATAATTTCAATTCAGGATCATTTTCGAACTACAGTGCACCCTCGGTATAACGCGGAAGTTGGGGTCCATGACATATCCCCCGCGTTATAATACCCGCGTTATACAATATTCGGTATCCACGAATATAGGATATACACGAATATGGGATACAGT
>JAVCKX010030873.1:3319-14439 GCA_034780695.1 Lepetodrilus gordensis | reverse complement strand
ATCCTATATACCACGCATATAACGGCCTCGCATAAACCGGACACTCGCATATAACGTACTATACTGAATCTGAAGTATTGGTCCAGTCTAACGCTAATTATGGCATACATATGCGTATAACGGACTTCGCATATAACGGACACAAATGGCCGGCCTCAATGAGTACGTTATATGCGGGATGTAAAAAATAATGTCTATGTACATAACTATAGCATGATTTTAACGACACACAACGTTTCGTCGGTCAATTTCCGACATCAGCAGGCAGCTTACTATGTATGTTTGACCATCAAGATCATGCCATGCGTTGAGACAAATAATGCGCACATATTTAACTAGGATAATTACCGGTAGTATAGTATACTGTATCAGTCTTTTGATCGAGTGATTATATTGCACATTTAACAATTAGTATGATTATCAACAACAACAATAACAACAACAACAACAACAAACAACACCAATATACGGTATTAGAATAATGTCATGTAACATACATTCGTTGTCATCCGTTATCACTCGGGAAATGGTAGAAGTTATTCTAAGCTTACGTTATCACAATATAGTAGGCTATACATTGCTTGGCTGTGGTATATTTACGCCGCACAACAGTTTGACAATATTGTTAAATGTAACAATCGGCGGAAGTGTTGCTGAACCTAGCGTATACGTAACTACATTGTTAAGCCTTCGTGGAGTAAAGACTGTTGATCGCCGTAAAAGTCAAACTTTCCTCCACAAGGCCTTACGTATACGATAGCTTCCGGGTACATGACCCCTTAACTATCAACCGGTGAAATCGTTTATCTTCTTTCGTCGTCGTATACACTCACGCCGTCATAGCCTCTGACGTTACCGACGTCATTGCTACTAGGATGGAGACATTACGTTAGCAGGCGTTACCTAACCTCATCTGCGTCACCCCACAGAACACTATTACACATCATGATTGTCTCGTGAAATTGGGTCCAATTTGACCTGCATTTGATCCCCACAATACTACACAAGGACTCAAACATAAAATAATGATATTTTGATATTGGCTCGTCATCTCAGTAACCGTACAAATACTATCTGTATCTTCTGCGTTGAAGAAAACCCAATCCTTTTACGGTAGAGACCCTTAGTTTTCCCACGTTCAACTTCGAACGCCACAAATCCTGCTTATTACGTCACATAATTGTGTTGATCACGCGATAACGCACAACATATGTTCATCTTCTACCTTCAACTTCAACTTCAACATGGCGTTGTAATTTGAAATGTCAAGTTGCTACTCTCAACTAAAGGTCTCCAGTAATTATCAAACTGACGTTGTGGCGTCTTTCGGACTCATCGGCGGTGCTTCATTATTTTCTTTGGTATCTAACTCCACAGATCCGGTGTCTGAATCTGTCAGAGTTCCAGCGGCATCAATGGTGAGGTTGTTGCTGCTGTCCTTGCTTGGCAACGAGGTACCGTCACCTCCAGCGCTGGCGTCCAGCAACATTGCCTCGTCACGTTCAAAATGAGCGGTCTTGCCGGGTCCTCCAACCCGAACGTTCTCGTCCTCCACCATAGTGAAGACATCGTCTGTGTTGATGCTCTCTGGACTGTGACAGGAAGGAGACTCGGCCTCCGCCAACACACTGAGAGTTCCGCTGAAGCTGTCCTTCAGCCGATTCCATTTGGTCACGCCGATCTCGTCGTTGGATTTCCTGGCTGCGTGCGCATTCCGTCTGTTTCCTAAAGGTATTTCGAGACTTTCCGAAGAACTGCTTCTTTTGGAGGTATCCAGTACTCCCTTGACGACGCTGATCCAGGGATCATGCTGTTGGTGATGATCGCTCGCCATCGAACTCATACCAGATCCTCGGACAATGCCAGCGATGTGCTTCCATTTCTGAGCCTTCTTCAGCACCAAGGTCTTGTTCTGTTCCACGCTCTTTATAGCGCGCTGACTCTTTCTGATGGACTTCTTCCTTTTGTGGGATCCGTTCTTCGCCCTGACATCATGAATGCGTTCATTTTTCAAATCATCCGCAAGTCGCAGGTACCTGTCCATGAATTTCTGCGCGAGGTTCCCAGCATTGTGGTGTTGTCTCCGTTTCTTCTTGGTGATACGAAGGATCGTCTTCCGCCTTCTGGGCCGCGGCGAATCGTCTGTGGTGAGACTGCTATCGTCGTCTAAGCTGTCCATCGAGCTCATGGACGCCACGGACTTGGTGTCGTCGTCGTCCCCGTAGCTCTGCATCTGCTTCACGAGCTCCAGCTTGTCCGACATATCCATAGCGGCCACTTCCTTCTGGTTCATCCTCATGCAGTTCACCTCAGTGGAAGATATGATGTGCAGGAATGTTCCCATACGATGGAAGAACATTGCAATAAACTGAATCAACAGGGCGATCCCGAAAATAGCCATGAATACGAAAGAGAAGGGCTCGATCGTAAGATCCTCACCAGTCTCCGACTTACACGGAAGAGGAATAGCCAGCCCTTTGCCCACTCGTTGGGAGTTGGTGTATTGCAAGGTGAAGATGATCACGATGAACAGAGCATTCATCACGAAGAACATTAGGCTCATCTTGTTCCTCAGCTGAATCAGGTCCGTCTGCATCTTCTTCTTGTGTTCCTCGTTGGTCTCCAGAGGGAAGAGGTATCTCTCTATCAGTTCCTTCCAGAACCGGATCTCCTCCGCTCCCAGATACCGAGTTCTTCCTCGTCCTATCTCAGGGTCGGAAATCCAATAGGGAGAGTACTCTTCGTCGTACACTTGTGTTTGTTGGCTGTAGAGAGGGTTCTCTGAAGGATCAAAACACGATTGCATAAGAACATTATAAACAATTAACATCAATACAATTATTTCAAAATTACATTTTCATAGCTGTATGTCTAAGAGGATTAAAAGTAGAAATTCCGAAGACTAGAATGCATCGATCAATACTATCATATATACAAGAAGATTCATCAACAAATAACGATCTAATTATTCGAATATTTGAGCATCGCATAACAATAGTTCCACTGTGATGTTAGCTGACACTGACAGACTATTGGACCATCATATAATATATCAATTTTCTTATGACATATGATATTAATAATCAATACCTGTAACCACACCTTCATCATTCAGATCACTGTTTAGCCGTGCCTGCTTCTCCGGAGTCTTGGACACTTCTTCGTCAACCCTGTTGGTGACTCCTGACTCGTTGGTCACTTGTATGACCGGGGACGTGGGTAACGATGTCAGTCCTTTCTTCATCGTCTTGATTGAGTTCTCGATGTCTTCCAACTTCTCGTGGATGGCTACCAGATTAGTTTTGGTCTTATCTTCTTGTGGCCGAGGACAGCATATGCACCTGAACAGGTTGCCGAACGAGAAACCGTAATCACTGTCGACCTGTTGAAAAAAAACAGTTAGAAAAATATTGCCACTTACATTGCAAAATAAAAGTTAGGGACACTTTCATCTCGAGTGTACTGGTTTATGTTTTGAGCATCCACGTTAGATGTCTTGGCCCGGGCACATTGCAGGGGTCTATTCTCGAAACGCTTTTACGAACTTCTTAGCCCACGAACAGTTCGTAGCCATACTATAAGAATTGCTAAGAACTGTTTTTAGACTAAGAAGTTCGTAAGAACAATTCGAGAATAGGCCCCCAGGATAACTTCTTTATTTTGCTGCGTTAATATATTATATATTTAAATAGATTTTATTTTTACTTCCAAAAAATATGGGATTAACATCATGTACGCTGTATTATCATTGTTAAATGTTTTGAGTCCACCTTACCTTTTGGTCATTACTGAACAGATTAACGAGCGATTGAAATCGTCCCGATTTCATGCTCTTCTTCTGCGCAGTGGTAGGCTTGTTTGTCTGAACCACTTCCCTGGTTCCCCACGACACCACGTGCAAGTTGCAGATGGAGTAAATCATGAGAAGCATGGACATGCTGGGTATCGCCATGAAGTACAGCGCCCCGTGCAGCAGGCACGTGAATTCCATGGGATGCATGACGGCTGCAGTGATGAATACGAAGACTATGAAAATCATGAAGATGCTGGTCGGGGAACACCAGCCTTCTCTCTTCATCTGCAGAAACAGGCCGACCACCACGAGCATCATGACCAGGGCGTACATGCCTGAGAGGATCCCCGCCAGCTTTAGCTGTAGTAATATAAATAGAAGCCATAAGTACGTAGTTGTATCGTTTCCCGAAGCTCTCGTATCTACTATTGTAACAGATTTAGGATATGTCTAGGATATATCTGATTGTTCGAGAGCTAAAAGGTTCCGGGATCAAATATCATTAGATTCCGCAAATTTTTCAATCAATAGATCCCGGAACCGCAACTGATCGTTGCTGATTCTACGATGGCGGTCGCACATAGACTTACACCTTGGTGAAAATAATGAGCTTTTCGGTAATAAATTTCAAGAAATAGATCCACAAATGGTGGAAGCTGTCATGAATAATGAGCACACGTTGGATAAACATCATAATAGTTAGTGAGAAGTGGACCATAATGACTTCAACATGTGCGAGAGTGAATTATTGTTTTTATTTTAGTCACAGCGGTAATCTTTCACCCATACGCGATAAGGAATGTTTAATTATGCTATAAATGTGTTACGTACGTGTCATTCTTTCATGAATGGTTGTCTCTTTTGTTTGAATTAGTCAACAGATTTTACATGATCTATATCAAGATGACATTGGAATTAAATATATTATTGAAGGTTACTTTCTACTGCATTAATGACTATAAACCGGTTTAGGTAACATACCTGAACGCTGGACGTGCACAAGTAGCAGCATACTAAGAAGATCCCCACTGGAACCATGTTACAGAGCAAGGCCGTCAGCAGATTGAGGCTTGGGAACGCGGTATTGACGGCTCCCACGATAAGGAGGAAAATGGTCCCGGGCGTCAGCAGAGAAGACACAAACAACATAAGTTGGTACAGGATGAACAACACGGAAATGTTCTCGTTGGCTTTGATCACGTTCCTCCAGTCGGTCAGAAGGTCCATGATGTTGGCCATGGTGGAGGGCGACCAGCGTCGTCTCTGGTTGAAGAACTCGTTGAATCCTTCCGGGGCATAGGTCTCGGCGTCTGCGGCTGCGCAGTACTCAACTCGGTAGCCTTGCTGGAGAAGCAGTGTGCATAGCCACCGGTCCTCACCTGAACAGAGATGGGTGCTAGTGCGTAAGTGACGAGTAATGTACAGCTCTTTCATTATTTGTTGAATTCGTAATGAACAACAAATCCGATCTAATATTGACCATACTTGCTTAGAATTTCGACAAGGACTGGACTTGTGGTATGGTAGACAAGATAGAAGCTTCTTTTATCAAATTATATGATGTCAAAAATACGAATTCGAATTGATTTCCACAAACCGTTATCTCTAGATCGTGTACAGTTCATCTCATTACACACGCACATATGTGACATATGGATCCTTACAGGTTTTATGTTGTTAATGCACTATAATACATGCATACACTATGCTAGTTGTATTGTCTTAAGCTGTATTGTATACTGTTAACTGTGTCTATATACCTTGGTCGTATTGGAAATAGTGTCTGGCATTGCTGGAGAGAGTTGTGTATTTTCTCATGACGTTATCATCCATCAACGACGATGCCCTGAACATGCTGAAACATCCGGGACTGCAGAGAACGCAGCCAATCATGTGTTCCGTAGCTTTCTGCAACCAATGGCTGACGGCGTATTCAAATTTCTGGTACCACACCATTGGTCCTGTAGACAATAGTGGAAATTGCAGTCAAATGTCTCCAAATTTAGGTGTCAAGATTAATTAATTTATGTAATATGCATAGCTATGACACATCTGTGTTGCAAATGGGTGACTGATTAACGGAGCGACGCTAAATTCTAGATAATCTTCAGCAGCAATAATTCAATTATTTGAGTTTAAACATACATGTGTTTATTGACCAAAATGTCATAGGATTGGATAACATCTGTATGCTTACGAGAATTGTTAATGATATACATAAGAATACGACTACGTGTTGATACCGTGCCATGTTTGTATACAAAGAAACTGAAAAAAACTATAATAGCTATACGATATTTAGAATAGGTGTCTGACAAAGTGTAATATGTTTTAATTTACATACCTGGGGGCCTATTCTCGAAATGTTCTCACGAACGTCTTAGCTAAGAACAATTCGTAGTCATACTATAATAATCGTTAATTAAGAACTGATCTTAGGCCAAGAAGTTCGTAAGAACGTTTCGAGAAAGTCGATTTTGACTTGATTGATAAGGCAATATGGAGCATTTACGTTTGCATCCATCACGGGGAAGATTAAATTAATTAATACCTGATCCAATTGGGTGTATTCTTCCACAGGCTGCGGCGACTTTATCGTTCTTCTTCATCCGGTCCACCAGTAGTTGCACGGCCGACGGCTTGAAGTCGATGTCGCCGTCCAGAGCCAGGATGTACGTGTTGTCAGCCAGCGTCTGCTTCCTGCGCACATCCGGAAGTGGTTGCGCCACCAAGCGGTGACCCAAGAGGTAGTACATGTACATCACCTGAAGCGGTAACATCACATTTGATATATGTTCTATGTAAGTATTATAATATACACTCTCGTAGCGATATATTTTGCATGGCAATCGGACACTTACGACAGCGATATTTCCTCATTGTGGATATGAGAGATACGAGAAACAATGCCATGAAAACTTGCACTAACACAATATAATTACTTTAAATTTATATAAGTTCATAATTTGTATACATATCTAAATATATATATAGTATACGAGTATAATTTTAAAATTACTTCCAATCATTTTAATTACTTCCAATCATTTTAATAAAATTATATTTTGTAGGCTCTATTCAATTTTTAAGTGCATGGAAAGCTTCTAACTCGTATACATTAATAATGTATTTAATAATAAATGTCATGACTGCAGGTAGAGAATGCATTTTATTATATAACAATATTAATTTACATTCGCTGACAAGACATATATTTTATACAAACCTGGCTCCATCTTTTCTTGTGTCTGATCTTTGTTTTATCCTTCAAATGTACAACCAGCTTGTTCTGACCAGGAAATGTCCACTCCAGGCGACCTCCGTATGGAGTTGGGTATTTGACAGGGGGATCCATTCTCACCTGCGCTTTATGGACTTTACTGCAAAAAAAATAGATACTGATGATTAAATGACAAAGTAATAGCAATGGATACCTCTATACTAATACAGGTACTGTGCTGTAAAATACGAAGACGTTACGAAAGAGTGGTAAATGCAGTTGTATATACATGCAATAAGGAATATATAATTAATGGTGGCAATCTAATTGAAATTTGACCGTATCAATTTAAAATTAGCAGGTTGATGTTAATATCGAGACATCTGGGTCGGTTATTATCTCTTATATCTAGTTGTGTTTTTTTGCGGCTAGTATACGTATCCACTCGAACATTGCTGGCATTGACATAGTATTTTATGTCAGAAATCTATTTAGAAAATTCAATTAATTGGAAGACTCGGTAAACAGATAAGATATACACGTGTTAGAACAAAATGTCGCCCCTGACCCACATCCGGGTACTAACCTGGCGGCGGAGCTCATGACGTTGACCATTGTCTTGACGAAGTAGTTTGTGTGATATTCGTAATCGTCCTCGTCGTGAGCGTCAAAGGCGTCGTCGAAGAATAGATGAGCTGAATCGACACAGACAACATTATATGCGGCTCGAAAAAAATAAGCAACGAGGTGTTTTCATCGTTTAGTGCTAACAATTGTACACAGTAACAGGGATAGTGTGTTAAGGATTGCTACTTTGCTAGTAGTAATTGTATGTAATTGATTCTTACTTTGAATTAATTATCATCATCAGGAGTGTGTGACTTTCATTCGATGTAGGTATTTTGATGAATTATTACCGTATTGTATGCAAAATATAGGCCTACATCCCTGAACTGTACACTCATTACAATTCATGATATTTTAGTATTAAACAGTGAACATTAAATGTGTTTTAAATGTGAAAACCGGTTGCACATGCCGCATGTCATAGATAGCATAATCATTCCTTACCTTCAAACTCGTAATAATCCGGGTCTACGACATCGAAAAACAAGCAAGCGTGTTTTCGTGTACACTGATCTAAATCCAATCTGAAATACAAATTGAAACGGATTTAGAAATATTTGGAAAGCAAGTCCACGGTTTATACGACACCATTTCGAACAAGACAAGTTAACCCATGAAAGGAACCATACAAACATCCATTTGTCTAAAGTATCAGGGCAAGAAAATAACGATTTTTATAGCATTTCATGCTCAACTAAAATCTGTTTAGTTCATATATTTATCCCCATTTAAATCGTGAGCTCTAGAATGAAATCGTACTCAAAGAATTTCGTAATCTCGGGACCATGAAAGAAAACTACCCGTTTAACCTCTGATCATATCAATTTAAGAATAACACTGTTTACTTTGTACTTTGTAGGAATACATGTATAAAGAAGCCTACCTGAAAAGGGAGGTAAGCATCTGTTTCATTTCCTGCTCAGTTTCGTGCCACATGGTGGCGCACACGTAGATCATGGGTGTGACGTCAGTGCGCAGTGAGGCACGAGGATGGAATGTGGATTCTGTCTGTCCTTCTTCAACTTGGAAAATCGACAGTCCTCCCTGATGAATCAAGGGAAAGATAGTGTGACATTTGAAAACAGGTTTGTCGAATGTCGCCGAAAACACATTGCGTTCTTTTTACAAAAGAAATAACTTATTTTTTTTAGAAATGTCGACGCAAATTGGACTGGTGGTAGGTTTTGCGAGATAGAAATTCTAGTCATCCCGTTGAACACGCATCTTCAACATTAATTAGACTTAATGTTTGCCTAGCCTCGAAATTGCAAAACCCTTTTGAGTACTATTTCATGCTCCTCAAAGTTTCTTTCACACATTTCCATATACTATATGGAAATGTGTGAAAGAAACTTGAAATGAGCTTGAGCATGAAATCCTACTCAAATGGTTCCGTAATCCCTGGGCTTAACCATCGTTATACGAAGCTCTCGTATCTATCTCATTGATCACTGCGAACACGTCGATACAAGAGCCTCTTGAAATGATACAGGGTTTCTCGAAGCTCTCGAAGCTCTCGTAATATTCACTATGAGACCATAGCGCTACTTAGATGTTAACTGCGTTCTGTTTTTATATCCGCTTTTTAGGTACCTCGTTATTTGTGTTCTTTTGTTCCCTGTCCTTGTCATCCCGACGGCGATTGAGGATCATCGACTGCTCCATGAATATGCCACAATACAATGGTTGTACAAATAGCCTGAGACAAACAGAGATAATTATAATCCGGTGGCTTAGCTTTAGTTACTGTACGTCAATGTGTAGTATTAGTATAACCTCAAGCGTGTTTCTATTGATTTGAGCATTGCAAAATGAACTAAAGATCTTACTGGCCAGAATGGAACTGCTTTAAGATGTGTTGTCATTCAAAATATTCATGTCTCTCTTGTTCACACCAATATACATGCATACATACAAACAAACAAATACACAGATAAACACAGTCTGTCTCAAAGTTTGTTTATCTGAAACTCCGTTTGCCTCTCTATATATATATATCTCTCTATATCTTACACACATACACATACTCTCTCTCTTTCTCTCTCTCACTCACTATCTCTCCCTCTCTCTATATGTATATAGAGAGAGATGCGCTTGCATTTTCTGTACCTCTAGCGTATTTTATTCTATCTCTATTCCCACTCTCCGATTCTCTCTTTATCTTATACACCTCACTCACAAGCACACGCCCACCCACACGAACTATCAATCAAAATAGTGTATCAACGTTTGGTATCTTGGTACGTAAACATTGCTACACATACATTGAATCATGTCGTAGATAATTACGGCAGTGCTTGCTTAACTTCGTCCTGAGACTACTAGTATTCCACTGACCTCTCCGTCTGCACCAGTCTCTCCACCCTCGGGAACCAGATGTGACCTGTGACCCACAGGAAGGACAGCCACCAGGCGATGACGGCAGGTATCCAGTATTCCGTGACGAGAATCTCCAGGTAGTTGACGGACTGTCCGTGGATGTCACACGTCCAGAAGAGCTCTGAGGGCATGGCGGGGATCCACGACGTTCCATTAGTCTTCCACGTCTCACAATCGGCGATCAGCGTCCCCATCAAAAACGGCATCGACAGCACCAGCGGGATTGCGAAGCTTCCGATCTGAAGCAGGATCTTGCAGGCTGTCTTCGCAAAGGTGTAGCAGAGGAGGCAGCAACAGATCTGGATCAACATCACCCAGAAAGGACTCTGGAAGTACTCCACAGCTTCCACGTTGATGTCTTCGAAGGGATACGCAAGATGAGGACAGTCGTGAGCTCCGTCATGGCCGAAGTAATACAGAGCCTTGAGACAGGGCACGTTGAAGTCGCTGATGATCATGGACATGAGTGCCAGCGTCAGAACGATCTTCCACAGACTTCCTATGATGTACAGCTTGGTCCTCTGACGTCGTATCCCCTTCTTGAGGCGCCTCAGCTTCTCACCCAATACTCCTAACCGTGTGTACCTGTTGACGTAGTTCTCCCATGATCCTACTGAGATCAGGAACAGAGAAGTGGGGATTGCCCAGACCTCTCTGTATAGAACGTCAGAGAAGAAATACATCCTCAAAGGCCACATGATGAGAGCTGACATCTGGACGATGACACACAGTATGTCTAGAAGGATGACGTAGAATTTCCGTCCGCCAACTTCTTGACTGTCAAAGAGTTTGAGGACAGAGGGAACAAACGCTACGCCCATCATCAGTGCTAGTCCACGTAACGTGTCCATAGAAGGCAACACTTGAAACACGAACAGACAGATCCCGATGGTGTGGAATGTCTCAGGGATTAGTATCTGAAATATAATGAAACAGATAACACTAAATACCGGTAGCTGGTAAATGTATACATGCTATGTATTAGCAAGAGCAAATGTTCTTTCAGAATATTCATATATTTTCATTTGACCGCATCATACACATAATTTAGCTGCTTTCCATAAATTAAGGCATGCTAGTTGTTTGAAGTGAACATCTTTA